>LD358332.1:113123-126924 GCA_001465055.1 Ptychodera flava | reverse complement strand
CTATCACGGCCCAAGTACTCATTGCCTTAAGCAATACTGCCTTGTTATTATTATTATTAGACTTTATTTAAACTCGATAAACTGTTGAGCCTGAGGCTCTTCTCACACAGAGTCGAGTATAACAACATTTACATCATGAGAATATTTTTTTTTGTTTTTCTTTACTCAAGTTACAATTTTTTGAATGTGTAAGCCGATTTGGAAAGTGATAGAAAGTGTTGAAAATGTACATAAATTAGCATAAATTAAGCGTTCGTGACACTTAACAATAACATGGGGTTTCTCGAGTTGAAGCCCCTAGTTTTACTGCTATTTAGTGTTGCTGAACCAGGGCCTATACTGGGACGAGTACAGTATCCCTAAACTAAAATATTCATGGACTACCAGCCATTGTCACTGGGCTACCGACTTCAGAAAATGGTAGCCCAAGTTGCCTGGGGAAAAAGTTAATTTCGAGCCCTGGTTTACCAAGGTCAGACCCGAGCACTGTAGCATTTATTGGTAATCTGTTATGGAATTTTATGGAATATGGAATTTCGAAGAGACGTATCATAGTGTTGATTTATGTCAGAGTTGATTTTCAATTTTGGTTTATTTTTATGACATACAAAGAACAAATAAACAAACAAACTGCCATTTTGACCCGTAAGGGAAATTGTTAGTGCATGTATATTGTATATGTAAAGTCGCCGAAAAGGTCATGAAAGGTCATTTGGCAAATGAAGTAACTGTTGCGTTCGTAATGTCAGGATTATCTATGGCATGCCTTACAGAATTATGAATTTATGATCTTTGCTAACGATATGTTTCACTGCCGACAAAAGTTGACGGCAGCACCCGTTCAAATATCAGGAAGCGATACAAAAAGAATGCTGGCTACGACTGCCCATATTTCATGGCGACAGCAATGGCTGCAGTGTGCTTACGTGTAAACAACATTTTATGTTTCCTTGTGCCAAGGGGCAACCAGACAAAGACGCCTTTGTTAGAAGATCGATTTTCAATCATATGCATAAATCACTGACCCGTTCCGAGTCATGCCTGCCTAATACATTAATATATCAACATATTTTATACTCCCCCTGTGGTAAAAATGTTAAGGTTTCAGTCGGATTTCTACCAAACGGCGATATCTTTGCAATACATCTTTAGAACAAATGACCAAAACTAATCCTATGCTTCCCAATGTCAGCGGATCACAAGTAGGATTAAAATCTCACTAATATAGGGCTGCCATATTTTAAACCTGCACGTAGGAATATGAACGAGACAGTCTGAAAACAAAACATTTTGGTTGTTTATTTACTTTAGAAACTTGTAAAATCGCAAAGGGAATTTGTGCTGTTACTTATATAAATACATTATAGCTTTAATAAACAGTGATCGTCAACACATGATGCAAGAACGTCTTATAATTCAGAAACAATTGTACTCTCAGTTAGATGGGCTTTAATAAAGTTGTAAATGTCAGCTAGCAAGTGATTAAGTGTTTACTTGTGAAAACAACACGAACATAAATTCCGGCATCGTGACTGTTTCAAAATGTTAAAGCTATAATCAAGACAACTCTGGACGGATCGTTCAAGGTTATAGGTTCTCTTGTCTGTTAACACTTATTTCTAGCCCTGGCATTATTTACAGTGTACGGAGCTGTTCCGACAGCCACTAAAGGACAGGATATTAAACTACACTCGTCTTCTTTCCTTTCTCTGCAACTTGGATGTCAAGATACAAGAGTCTGTATGTCCACTACTTTTTTGTTGAAAATGCCCGAACATGCTACTTCACAGACTCCCGAACAGACTGTCAGGCAGATAAATATGCATATTAACAAAGTAAAATGACAACCCTTAGCTGGAAATTGCAATAGTACAAATTACCTAAATAATCAAGTGAATTGCAGTGAAAAGGAAAGCCGGTGATCTTAAATTTGCTTATCATCCTATTCTCCCAAATTTGTTCCGATTGTGTTAAACGTGAAATATACACATGTGTGGAGCAGTGTAATATAACATCAGCTTGATGATCGTTGGGGTATATGTAACATGCTCCATTAATATGATGTCGCATAGAGGCAAGATAATCTCACTGTACATATTTACAATTTACACGTGATTTGCAAATATCAAAGTTACTTAAAGATAAGAAAAAATAGTATGTCGTCACTAATTTCGACCCACTCCGTTGATACTTCTCTGAGCGAGGGGGGTATAACGTTCTCATTGATTCAGACCAACGGCGGGTACTCCTGATATTTTCATACGGGGGTGTGCCTCCCAAGTCGAAAACATCAGCCCTTTTTTTCATAAATTATGACCCATTGTTAGGTAATTGCTAGACAAATTTTGGGGAATTTTCACCTTTATTCTGTTGCGTGTGAAGATTTTCCTGAAGCACGGGGCATTTGCTTTGTTATTGACCCATGCTTATGGTTCTTTTTTTTTCTGGATGAAAATCGACCCAATGTTTAGGGATTTTTTCATGAAATTCGTTTCAATTCATGAAATTCGGGCGGCACAGACCCTTTCCATTGTAGTACGTCCCGGGGAATCAGACATTCATGTTGCATAACAAATAAAATATTTCCAAAATGTTCCAAAGATAATGTGATCAGAATTCCTAGATCTGTTCCACATAAGAGAATAGACTTCACGTGGACCAGTTTCTCTGTCACTGAATTCAACTATCTTAGAGCTGGATCGCAGTGATCGGTAATTCCGCTCCGTTTTAAACTGGGCTACCAGCTCCATTGACCTTTGTACTTCCGTTTGGTTCAGGAGCGGTTACTCCATCGGGCACACCTGATAGAAAACGTGACAATATACATGTAGTATGATTACTTTATTAACGAAAAGAGAAGAATATTCAGAATATTTTATCATCCATTCAAATTGAAATATAGGAAGCAAGAGTTCCTAACAGACACAGACAGTGATTCAAAGTATATATACCAAGACTGAATGCTACTGAGTATTTAGAATGTTCCAAAATTCAAAGTGAAGTTGTTAATGGAGCATTTGACTCGCAGGAGGCACTTACCTTCTTTCTCAGGAGCAGGAACAAGAACAGGAACAGGAACAGGAACAGGATCAGGATCAGGATCAGGGCCCACTTTATTGGGCCGGCAGTGCCTGTAAACCAGATCCAGAGAGTCATCCAGAGAGATAAGCTCAGGAGATATTACGGCATGATTGCCAACAGTTCTGTATTGGTTCGGAACAAATTACTTAGAAAAATTATTGGTTTCATCCACAGTCCAGACCCACCATTTGATTTAATGTAGCGTATTGACTAAACTCTCCGTCGATGGTAGATTGCAATATCGAATCGACAACATACAAGATCTTGTAGACCAATATACTTGACAACAAAAATACATGTTAGTCAAGTTGACGATATACAATGAGTATGGCTGGATATTAAGGCGAACCCTATGCTCATGCATATATTTGACTTACTTTTCAAAAAGTCCCTTGAGTTTCTTTCTGAATAATATGCAAAGAATTACAATCAGCAGCACTGGCACCAGCAGTAACCATAACAGGTGAAGGAGAGAATCTGAGTAGAAAATACAAGAGTTCATTATGGAAAGATACACAGGGCTGATGGTTTTATTATTCACATTTACAGTTATACCGACGGTCTCCCATTTCGGACTGAGTACATGATGTAATATTCAGTTGTCATTGGTTTCATTATTCAGTATCGATGACTTTATTTGCAACGTATTTTATGAACATTATGCCATTATTTTGTCGTTATTATTTCATTATTCAGTTATCATATGATTTCTTGTTTGTTTTATCTCTTTTTCAGTATTTGTCTTTATTTGGAAATTATGCTATCACCGCATTTTCATTTAGTAAGTCGGTTATTACTATGTGACTATTTCATAACCTACTTATTTGACATACTAAATTCATACCCAGAAATCATTGTATAGTATGGCTACTTTGCTAGCAGAAGCCGAAGGTGTTTTACATGCAAATATGATATTCGATATTCTAACGTACTTTGCAGAGTATTAAATTTTGAGGGAAACAGAATCGCTGTTCGTAACTGCCCTCCCGATACGATTTAAAATTTCCCTTGTTGCCTAAATGTTTTCCTCGCCATGATTTATCCCCACTGCCCTTTCCCCCCACTACAATTTGTTTTTTCCATGCAATTATTCCCTTAGCCTACCGGCAAAGTCCAGACAACAATGCAGTCGTAGTTTTATCCACCCAAAAAGTTGCCAGTTTATTATTAGAAGAATGAAATTACCGTGAAAGAGTAAAAACCACCAGCCTACCCGTTCCCCATCCGCTAATACGTATAAAACTTGCCCATCCGCCCGACAAGAAATCGCCTACGAACAGCAATATGCACGGAGAGCTTTGTTGGCTTCGTCAAGCTATAAAGTATAAGAGGACTGTATTTTCATCGCGTCATTCTCTTACATGTAATAACGTAGCGAATGGGTTAAGGGAACAGTCATTATCTACGGCCGGGGGGATTTCATCGGAAACTCTGAAACTTCGAGTACCCCCTGCTAACCATGATGAATTTGAGTAACCCCCTCTCTGAGACAGAAATTTTGACTGAAGCCCACCCACCCCTCCAATTTAGAAAAGTTAAATATCAATACATGTATTTGTAAAATTTACAAAAATAAGACAATAGTAAAGACCTTTCAAATCCTGGTGTACCCTGCTAGATTATCCTAGGTCATCTCATGACGATTGAAAAAAGGCCAACAAAATGAAAGTCAAAGTCACGACAAAATATAGATATGAAAGCTTACGCTATAACTATCCTACCATATAGTATTGTTTAATTTTGATGGATATCACGACAGGGTTTTCACTGGGATACCTGACTGGGCAGAATTTGAAAGTAATATGGAAGGGGAGAGCAAGCGAGAGGCTGAGGGCGAAAGTGTCAGAGGGAAAAGTTCCCTCTCTTGCGTGGAAAATTGTGAGAAATTGATATGTGTAATAGTGCAGTCCGGTGCAATCTGAGAGGTGTTTTCCATTTTTTTAAACTGTTTAAACTCCCCCAGGGGAGAGTACGACAGAGGGGTGTCTCTCCTCTCGCATCGAAATTTTTTGAGAAATTGACGTGTGCAATGTTGCAGTCTTAGAGTTGTTTCAATGCATTTTGCACTAAAAATTGACTAAAACCTCTTATCTCTCTCTCCACATTTAGAGCATACCTTTCATTTTTGAGTGACCACCCACCCAGCCCCCTAAGATTCCTCCGACCCCTAGGCCGTAAATAATGACGGCTCCCTAAACTCACGAACATGGCCGATACTGTACTAATGCTATTAATCAAATCTCGCCGTTGTCAAAAATGTTCCCCAAGTCGTACAGGTACAAAGAAATGTCGAGTTGGAAACCACTTTTGTATTTGTGTACAGTGTAAGACTGATGACCTCAGCGCTTTGTGATTTGTTTGCTTTGTGGTCAGCGGTTGTTATGGAGCAAATAGTTCCGGGTTGGCTCTACGGAAAAGTACACTTGCAATCCTCCAAATCAGACAACATAAAATCTCGACACGAAATATGTAGGACATGCCGTAAAACGCGATGACTAGTCGGAGAATAACAATGCTAGAGTAATTCGCAGATACCACGGGGGCGACAATTACTACAGTGGGGACACAGTCATACCTTGATTAGGAACAACCTATGAAAATGACTACTCACGGAAGTAAATGGCCGCTGTTTTGATAGAGGATCTGTCAACTGTTCCTTTATTGCAAATCCCATGTATTTTCCATTTGACAAGTCAGACTACCGATCGAAGTCATAATAGTATCTTTTCTTTGGACAGAAGTTGTATGCGTTTCAATTTGACACGATTCTGTATATTTAAGGCTTACCGACAGGACTGACTGTAAAAAGCAATTTGATGGGAAACAATTAAACGCAATCCCTGTTTTATTCAAACAGAGTACAGGACGCTTTATATTCCTGATTAGGCATTTTACATTCTTTTTTGGATGCAATACTCACCACTGCCACTCACAGTAACTGGTACTTCTGGGGGTTCCGGTAAGTCGAACGGAGGTATCTGTCCACATCCCGTACAGCTTAGATACAATTTTGTGTCCAACAAACTTTCTGAGCTACAGTATGCCATGGTGATAAAATTATTGTACGAGAAACTGTGCAAAAGACGCCTATGGAAAGATAAGAAATGCAAAATCTTGATCTTACTTTGGTCATCAAGAACGTGGAGTGGTCGAAAATGATGGTGTAGTTGCTATGAGTGAAAAGTAAAGAAACTCTATGATGAGTATTCTGCCAGGAGCGAGGGGCATATGATGTCAGCTTTCTACAATATATCTGTCATTTTGGACTGATCGACACAGTTTGTAATGTCAGATGTTATTATTGACAACTGAATATTAGCTCAGACTAGAATCCATCTCTCATCAATGACATTGCTCATAGCACAGACCCTCCACCCAATGGCAGTGCATGAAATTCACGAGGCTATATTTGCAAGGCTGGTTTTTTATTTCAACATATTTTACGGCGAAGCTTTAGAATGAGCACACGTTAATTTTTAAAACAAAATAATGATAATACAATAAAAAGTTCCAGCTATTATCGTTTAACTTATATGTCTTACAGGGACGAAGTCGCTCTTTTGAGCTTAAGTCGTTTTCATTAATTTTGTTTGACATGAAAAGAAGTCTGTGTTAATTTATTGACTTCTTGAACGATACTGAAATACTGGTTTACAGTTCACAACCTCAACTCTGCTAGCAGCCAGACAAGATTTCAACATCCATTGGAACGTAACTTTACAGTCTGTACGGAAAAATCAAGTTCAAAAATCCAAGTGTGCAACTCTCTCCCCGTGCATGGCTGAACTTGTTGTGTTATATCAGGTTTGGACCTTATGTAATTTGAAGCTTTTGTAATAAAATCTTAATTGGCAATGTCTTTAGGGATAGCAGCTTTTCCTTACAATGTTCCAATGTTTATTTGTCATAGCAAAGGAAGTTGGAAAAGGAAAATCTCGTCGTCTACAGGTCACAAACGAAATCATCCCTTCGCATTGAGCAAAGGGGTATTTTTTGACACGTTTACGGTCATGTACGTATATAATTGTCATCTTGAACACTGTGTGACCTGTATAAGTATTCCATGTTTTCTTGACATAGCAAAAAAGGTCCAAAAGAGTAACTTCATCCCTTTAATTTCTGAATTATCCAAATATAGAAACAAAAATAGCATTTATATACCATAGCTATTGGCTGTTTTGAAATCGAAATCTACTTAGGGCCCGGACAGAATTAACAGGGGGAGGGCTGGTGCAATTGGGGGGAGGGTCACCATTTTTCATGCAAGTGTTTAGGGGAAGGTCACTAAATTTTGTGCAAGCATTGGGGGAGGGTCATTAATTTTCATGCAAGGAAATTTTTATACAATATGACCAAAATGTGTAAACGACCTGAGTAAAATTTCAACTGAAGGACAAAAAGTAACCCAAAAGTGACTAAGCTATATCTCATGGCCACAAAGAATTTCAAAAATCCAGCTTTCTGAAACCTTCAATATGTAAACCTAAAAACGGTCTCAAAATTTTGACTTACTCACATTTCTGTATGAAAGACATTGTTAGAGAGCATGAACCATATTATAGGACATTGTCAGAGAACGTGAATCTTACAGGCTTTTTTCTAATTGCCCAAGCATAGAAAAATATTGGAAAGACAATTTATTTTTTGGCATTATTAATTCCACACAATAATGCAAAGTGAACATGTTCTTAGCTGAGGATATTAATTCTATTAAAGGTTAGTGTTGTGCTGTCAGAGTTTGTACATCAAGTTTGTTCCAGGATTAATTGTTAAAACATATCTGGCTTGTATAAAAATATAATTTAAATCATAACTGTGCTACAAAATCACACCATTTCATGACGATAGTTTCAAAATCTTCTACATCAGGTTAGGGAAGCTCACCTCCCCAGCTGCTTACATCACATTGGCATCAATTTTCATCAAAACTGTCCAAAAGATTTGAAATCGTCAAATTGCTACCAAAACACACTATTTCATTTCTATATTTTAAAAATCTTTATCATCATGAGGGGAATCCCTACCTACTGCCTCCTCAGCTACTTTTTACATCACATTGTGGACCTAATTTTTCATCAAGCTATTTGTTGAATAGCATCACATATCATCACTCTGCATCACACACTTTATGACAAATCTGCCAAATCTGTTACTCAGGTAATGAGAGACAGTATTCCTGACTTTTACTCACAACAGTAATTTGACAGCTAGCTGAATTAGTATACAATTACCTTGTCACGTTTGTTCAATCTTGACGGATGTAGCATGCTAGCAGGGGACACTCACCCATACCGGACATCTGGTACCACCACTTATCTAGTGGCTTGAGATTGCACCATTGATTTTGTCAGTGGTTTTCATTTGTTGTTGTTTGTTTTTTTGTCTTTTTGAACCTGGTAATTTACTTGCCTTGAAAGATAATGATTGCTGGAATTGATTTAATGTCACATTATAAAAGTAGCTGCATTAAGATAAAATTAAAGTAGTTTTGATAAAAATGCCTCTCAATCTACAAACTGATGTGTCCACTTTATTGAGAATTTCACCTAAATTTTGTTTATCATGTAGTGGTACAGCAACACCATAATGTAAGCACTTGTGATTGCTCATACACTTAATTACATAGTTAACAAAGCATATGTGAAGAACAGTGATACAGAAATATGATAATAATAATAATAATGATGTTGGTTTGTGATTGTAAGCAGAAGTGAAAGACACTAGGGGGAGGGTCACTATTTTTCATGCACAGGGTTTGGGGAAGGTTATTTTTTGACGCACGACTGTGGGGGAGGGTTACTAAATTTCATGCACCAAGTTTTCAAACAGCACCAGCCCTCCCCCCTTTAATTACCAGCCCTCCCCCTTTAATTCTGTCCAGGCCCTCATACGAATGATCCGCATGAGTACGTGACGTACTAGCTGACAGGTAAGTTCTGTTTTTTGTCGAGAGAATAAAGTTATGAAACTTCCTTGTTCTTATGAGATTTGAAAGAAAAGGAAAAAACACTGATAACTGTCAAGTTATCATCCTTCCGAATTTGCCAAAAAAACAGATTAGGATCGAGGAAGAGTTCCCTTTCCGCTTCGTGCATTAAAGTCAGTCCATGGAGACAAATCCAAGACTAAAATGAGTGACTTGGAAGTATACTTTTGTCAATCGCACAACCCCCAATACACAAATTGTCCTGTTTAAAATTTGCAAATGCCTTGTTTTCTATGTTCCTATATCATTATTCTCACTGAGTGTATAATATGTAAAACTTTTGCCGAAAGCTTTATATGTACATGTCACAGCCTTCTTAATCTCTCTAGCTGAGTACGGACTGTATCGTATAATGTTTGAAAGGCATTTGGATAATGGAGGTACTGTGGCGTGGGAAACATGTTTTATAGTTGGTGACAAAATTGATATAGTTTCACCTTTCGCAGCCCCTCTAAAAACGCAGTTCCCTGCCAACTCACGAGGGACTGCGGACGAAGAGTTCAGGCCCAGTAACTTCTTCCAGCATGAGTGAGCTGTGCTTCGGATGAAATCTGTTTCTGGTCACAGTCAAGAGGGATTGTGTTCTGGTCGATCTCATCGTGCTTTGTGTTATATATGTATTGTCACCATGGTCGTTGTGACTTTATAATTTGGGAATTGCGTTGCGAAACTGGTTTACACCGTTTTGGTTTTTTTCATGTTAGGCCATGGGCCATTAATAGAACATATAAATTAAAAACATACTTACATGTAAACCCATTGTACCTGGTTGTACAAGCGTTCCTAAAAAGCAGACAACTCTGCGGAAATTTGAGATAGAGTGCGTCTGTAACTCACCTTGTTTGTCTTCCGTCACAACGACGGTGTTGACTTTACTGGTCGCTTCTCTTTCAAAACTCAGTATTTCCGCGTACCCGCACCCAGCGTGTATGGCTCTTTACCTGTCGGAGACGTCAGACATCTACCGCATTTACACTAACCACGGACTAAACTACGCGAGTTTTCTGGTTTCAGCGGTATCAGACAAAAATTTCGTGCCTTCACTTGCCAGTCTTTGAAGGAAATCACGGACGTCCGTTCAGTCAGCTTATCAAAACCGTTCAGTCATACCTTAGTTTATGCACTGACGTAAGATTCAATTGTTGTATTTTTTGAATGTTAACTTCCGCGAAGTCATATATACACCAACAGCGTACCTGGAGCAGTGCAGCTTGGGACACTGGTATGATTTATTCGTGGCTTTTCAGGCGCTCATCGTCGCCTGGTTAATCTGCCCGATCGATCACGCAGATTACACATGAGTGTAACCAATGAGCTCGATTATTGAATTGAGACCGGCCTCCCTTATCTTTTACTGGACTGTTGATCATGTGAAGTTCACACTGTACATGTACTTCATTGTATCCGCACACAGGGTATTTGTAAAATATTCGTCCAGAAGTTATGATCAATAAATGTCATGTATTCAAAAGCCCATTTATCTTTATAGTCAGGGCGATAAGCCTGCGCGTTGGTGATCGGTAAATGTAATTAATGAAGGGGATAAAAGAGGGGTTTTTACAGATGTGGACTCTTTTCTTTGAAATACTATGCGGGGATAGCGAGGGTAAAGTATTAGGCACACACGACGGGTTAAAATGTTGTATAATAAAATAATTTTTTAAAAGAAGATTTTAAAGGAACTATTAAATCACGCCGACACTCTCCATGACTTTCCCTGTACCTTGTTGAACATAGGGGTTGGTTACTAATCCTGAATGGCCAACTGGTTTGTTTGTTGTTATAAACGCATTGCTGTTTACAAACAAAACAATTTCAACCGAACGGGAAACCCAACAAGTGGCTTCATTGCATTCAGCCTTTGCAATATGCTAACACCTCGGTGGACATATGGTGTAGATTTTATACTGAACAAAGGGGGCTCGGTGTCGTGTGTTTTTTTCTTTGCGAATACGTAGATTGAGTTACTAATAACATACCTCAAACATGACGATATGTATATGTTTGCTTGAAATGCAGCGATAAACAGCACATAAAATGTGAAAGAAAGGTAGAACAGCACGCATACCATGCCTGAACTATTACTCTACCCGGACAAAATACACTCAAATATAAGGGAGACGTCATTATTTACGGCCTGGGGAGTGGGGGTCGAAGGAATTTTATTGTAAACTCTAAATTTTTGAGTAAACACCGGCCAATCATGATGGATTTGAGAAACCTCCTTTCTAACACAGACATTTTGACTGGCCCTATCCCTAACTTAGAAAAGTTAATTATATAAATATAAATACAATGTATTTATAAAATTTACAACAAATACAGCAATAACAAAAAAACTTTCAAATCCTGGTTTACCCTGCTAGACGGTTGGAAAGGCGACACAGCCAAAATAAAATTTAAAGTCACTACAAAATATAGATATAAAATCTCACGCTATAACCAGTATCCAACCACATAGTATTGATTAATTTGGATGGGTATCATGACAGAGTTTTCACTAGGATATCTGACAGGAAGAATTTTAAATACAGGGGAAGAACACCCGAGAAACAGAGTGGGGAGTGCCAGAGGGGTGTCCCCTCTCTGGTGTGGAAAATTTTGATAAATTGATATGTTCAATTGTGGAGTCTTGCGCAGTCTGAGAGGTGTTTTCAATTTGTATTTACTGAGTAAAACTTAGAAAATGACATAGGACACTCCTAGGGGGAGAGCACGAGAGGGGATGTCCCCCTCTTGCATCGAAAAATTTTAGAAATTGATGTATGCAATGGTGCAGTCTAAGGGAAGTTTCAATTTGTTTTGCACTCGGTAAAACTCCTTGAAAATGTCATTGAACAAAATTTTATTACATTTTTTCCTGATCAGATTTAGAGTTACAATATTCAATAATCTAAATGTGATATTACATTTTGTACCTGGTAAAAAAACAGGCCTCAGTTTGCATGAGATTTCAGATTTCATGATCAACTTGAAAGAATATGCAGGAATGGCAAATCTGCCATCTTATTGTCATTTGCAAAGTCTTACATTTCTTTAAAGGATATTCATGTACCAACAGTCATAGGCAGTATTTTTCTAAGTCCATTCGTTGTTTATTTGCAACTTTGAGATTTTACAGCCGGAGAAACGCCATCGCGCCAGCCGTGCAATTTCTCCGGCTGCCGGATGAATTCACGTCAGTTCAGTTTTGCCCTAGATCCTGTGTACTAATAATGGTATCTGCTGAGAGCATTTCTCCATGACCTCCTCTTTATATCTAACATTTATAAGAATAACATTTACTTTATCAGATAATCATTTGTATGCATAGAATGCATATTGTGCATTTTATTCATATAGGGTATTAAAACTTTGTACATTGTTGTTTTTATCAAGAGATCGCCAAAAACCTGTGTAAAAGAGGACAGAGAAAATAAACAAGACAAAGAAAACAAAAAATAATGTAGAGAATAAATTTACACTTTGCTGAAAGATACAAGAAGTGTCTATTGCTCAGGTATTTTTCGACTATGACGAATTATGTTCTTGCGATAAAGATGGGTTTGTTATCGAGGCAGTCCAATGGTTTGAAGAATTAGCTTTCTTTACACATTCTCCCAAATAATCAGTATCGTTCAGAATGGAGAGTATATGTTTCTAATGCTTGATCAGACAATTGTCCAATTTCTTTATCAGGAAATTCTGAAAAATTGCTCATTTAGTAGTGATAGTCGATATACTTGGTATACATACATACATACATACATATCAAATTGTACTTTGTTTTAATAAAGTTGTACCATTTTATAATCTATCGGCACGGTGTTCTTTTGTACTATATATGTATCATTTCATAACTGCACTAAATGCTTCAGACATTCCCAAAAATCGAGAAGCGCCCCCTCTTTAAATAATGACGGCTCCCTAAAGTTTACTTGAATGAATGCATTTGTCTGGGCAGAGTTTTAGTTCGGGTAAAGTGAGCGTGCTGTTCTGTCTTTCAGTTTACATTTGCTTGCATTTCTAGCTTTATTTCAAACAAATATGCATCGCCATGTTTCAGCTATATTGTTATTTATTATACCTGTGTCTTTCGTGAAGAAACAAACAACGAGAAAACATCGGAGACTGGCCCACTTGTTGACTGAACACCGTGACTGGAACACAACATAGAAGGTGAAAAGGCTGTCCACGGTTACTATTACGGAGGTGCATTGGAGCCTTCTTCCAGTAAAACAAACTTTGTTGAAATTTGAATCAACCAATCCAGATTTATTACAACCCTTTTCAAAAACCCAATTAGGATTTCTTAAATTTAAGGTCGGGTCACACTGAAATAGTGAGACGGCGTATGTACAGTGCCCGTCCCACACTATAGAAAAGCATTAGAATATTTCTTTGTGCCGCGATTGACCTCGTCTCAGTGTTCCTTCGACCGTTGAGACCTCTCCTATCTCTAAACCATTGTGATCTCGCCCACTTCTCAGCCACGCTCATCGCCTTTTGTCCGTTTCTTGTCTGTTTCTATGGAGTATACAACCATTTCCACAAGGCTGCACAAGTACTGGTGTGGGAGGGGCTGGAGGAATTCGGGGGGAGTCTTAAATATTTGAGGGTAGTGGGGGGACTTGAAAGTTTTACTAGGCTGCGCTCACAAATAATGTGGGGTGCTCACCCTCTATATGATCAGAATTTTTCAAGTTCCCCTCCCTGCAACTATCATACAGCTGCGTTTTTAGGGACCATTCAGTT
>LD358332.1:40206-77407 GCA_001465055.1 Ptychodera flava | reverse complement strand
ATGTGATCTGTTCATCAGATAGAGTGACAGATAGTACATTCTTTAAGTTTTGGAGAAAGCTATTGTATCTTCTGTAATTTTTTTTTTCTCTGGAGTGTATTTTTCTCAAATTGTAAACTTCTGTGCAAAAGTATATATCCCAGGAACTGAGTGAATTTTTCATGTGTGTCCTTTTGTATTTTCCTTGTATGGAAATTTCAGTCTGAAATAAAGAACGGTAATAGTATAAACGTAGAGAAAGTCAGTAATTATGATATCCAATGGTATGGCTTTTGCAGTCTGGATCAATTCTAACGATGGCCTTTGGTGCTTTTGCTTTTCGCAAGTCACAAGAGTGACTGCTTTATCTGTTTTGCTCTTTGCGTTTATGTTTTTGTTAACTTTATTTTTATCTTTCAGAGGTTATACTTTATCTGTGTGCTAATTTTATATTTGTGTACCAGAGTTAAACCACATCACTTATTTATAACCGAAGAGGATTCAATAAACGTCCGGTTCTGACTAAAACACAATTGCAACTATTAATGTCTTGAGAACAGATGGAATAAAACGATCAACACAAATGATAGTACATTGTATCCAGCGTATTATGAAAATGGAGAGGTGACAGTATATGGTGATCTTGTTCAGAAGATTTACTTTCGTGTCGTGATCTTTGAAAAGAAAACCTTACAGTGTCAGTGCACTGTGCATATAGCAGTGAAATATTCCAAAGTTGTCCTTTTAAGGTGTTAATTAATTCGGTGTTATGTATGCAGTGTGAAAGGTCTTTGCTAAATTTGGAACTGATTGTCCATGCAGATTTATGCAAAGGTCCAACGTTCCTGTCGAATGCTAAATGTAAAATAAACTGATGATAGAGTTTAGCTGTTCACACGGTGATTTAAATAAAGAGGAGCAATTCTAGACACTGTGCAATAGTCAGGCGTTTCCCAGGCGCGTCTGACGATCTCGTGCTGGGGCTACCAGGCTATGACCTGGAGATGGGGTTTGGCATTAGACTAGGAGCAGCCTTTCCCCTCCCTGCCGGCGGTAACACCCTCATGGGGTGCGAGATTTCGGTTTACACCGGTGTTGCCGTTTTATCTTTTGTCGGGCATTTTTTTTCCTTACGAAAGGCAAACTAGTCTTAAATGATAAAACAAGAAGAAAATTAGAGATATATATTCTTAACCGTCCACAGTACAGTTAATTTGTAGTTTTTTGCTCATACAGTATCTGAAATAATATACATATATATAAAATATAATATAAACATAAAATAATCTAAACTTATGATATAAATAAATTAGATGCCTATCACTTCGCATTGCCGATGCATTAATTGACACTGAAATTAAAACACGACCACGCTTTTTGATATATACTGCAACATTCTACACAAGACCTCTTCTAAGAACTAAGCTTTATTGGATGATGGTACATAAGCGTACAACGAGCGTATATGTATGTATTATTTTAGATCTTGTATGCTGCCATCTTCTATAGTCCAACAGCGCGAAGAAACTCTGGGAATAATGCCAGCAAGGGAAGAAGGGTTACTGATCTTACTTTGAAAAATGTGAGTGGTCGGAACAAAGTGGGACGCCTAGACCAGTTTAAGTATAGTCTGATATCTCCAACTGACGATTCTAAACGCCGCCTGAACAACATTTTAAATATTATCTGGTAATAGATTATGGAAGTTGTGACGTTCAGAGGTCAAGAAAGGACGATACGATATTGTCTCCATACAAAATGTGAGACAATTCAAGATGATTCTATCAACAGTATCTGGCAAGGCTTATATTTTATTATTTTGAAGTCTCTGGATACAGCAATGTATAAATATTCATTTCGTCTCGTTGCAGAAAAAAGTACGATGCCAGTGGTAATATCCACAAATAGCGGAGTTTGTTCACGACTTTGTCGGGAGACATGCAATTACGAAACTAACCAGCGTCTCGTTTAAGTAGAAATTGGTTATAAAATCTCTACCTGGCAAGGTGCTCTATATGCAAGACAACCTTCATTCATATTGAAGTTTTACTAATATTGTAAGTGACGAAGTGGGTTATTGAAATCGTATCAAGCATATTTTACTTTAATTTCTCAATATTTCAATTTCTTTATTTCTTCATTGCGCTTTTTCGCCATTTCGACGTTTCGCGATTTTAATCGGTTATAATTAGCCCTCAACTGTCTATGATTTGACTCAGGTATGTGTGGTTCTTGGTTCCCAAATGAAAAAGTAAACTATTTCATCAATCAAAGGAATTGACTTTTATAGTTATGTAAGACATAAACGACTACAGTGCTCTTTATTGAAAAATAAACTTCAAATTTTTAAAGTGTATGCAAGTACTGGATTCGCGTTCATCAACCGGGATTTAATTTTGATGTATAACGTTACATTATTCATTTGTCGGTGAGAAATCAGTTTTAGCTCCCAATGTGTTTGTCAATGTCGGAAGAAACTCTGTGGAGAAAGATGTCAAAGATACATGATAAAATAGCTTTGTACTCCTACCGATGCGTAAAATGATGGGAGGAGTTAGCCTCAGAAAATGCTGTCCATCTTAAAGAATTAGAGTCGAGTACTTGGCCTTGAGCGGGCGTTCTTGGACTTCCCTCAACAAAATAAGTCCGCCGGAGCGCACAAAAGTCCCCAATTGGACGATTTTTAACATTTTTTCTCTTAAAATTTAAATTATTAAAGTTGTTTTTCTAAATTTAGCTGATATTCAGGGATAAAATTAATCCTTTCTTTACACACAGCCGCCTAGCAAGTCAATTTTTGGATAAAAAACCTCAACACATAGGTGAATTTTAATTCAATAATAAAAGCTAAGAGTGTTAATTCTTTCTGGAAGACATTCAGCTGCAAAACTACCGGGCATCTGCTCAATATTTTCCCCGACTTAATCGGCACCAAAATCTTCAAAGCCTTACATGCGTAAAACTATTTTACTCCTGTGAACTTGTAAGGTCAATGACAATGGGGGTCAATAGAGATGGATTGTTGCATGTTTTTCTGTGGTGGGCGATGCCTAGTTGGCAGTGGTCAAATCATAATCAAGCTCGATGTCGTCGGAGGAGATACATTAGTTTTGTATTTCTACGCTTTTATTATATCGTGTGCCTTTTGAAAAATCACATTGGTCAGACATTCAGCATTTCTGGCAGTTGAACTTATGGAGTAATGATTGGAGATGGTGAGATTGGCCAATTACTTCGTTTGAAGAGTTGAGTGACTACTGCCTCGCATTTTACCATAACAGAGCTATTATCATGGATGACAGTCACAGCTGAGGTTATCCATTCACAAACACGTAGATGGAACGGATGGAGATTGGCACATTTCTCAACTAGGCGATGACGATATTGGAGATCGTCGTAGGAATGGTAACCTCGATGAACTCTAGGACGTAACATGGTCTACTGTCATCAAAAGCCAACCTGCACCTTCAGAGTTTAACAAGAATTCATTTACTAATATGACGGTAATAAAATTACTATTTTGTTGCAATGCGGTTCGTTGATGAATCTCCACAGAGTTTCCACCGACATTGCGAGCTAAGACTGATTTCTCACCGATCTCTCACATCTAAAGCTTAGGTAAAGCAAAACATTCCTCATCTTGGAAAAGTCAAACTCAGGTACCACTTTCTTTACGGACTAGCTTCGTTGGTAAACAAAGCACTCAGCATCACACAGAACAATTCTCCATAAAGATTCCATCGACATTAAAAAGCAGTTTAGACAGCGCATAATAACAAAACGACAAACCATTGTCTGCAATTTGGATTGACATAGTGTCACTTAGGGTCATTGACCTTACAAGTTCATGGAGTAAAATTGTTTACAAGCGGAATGCTTCGCGCTTTTTGTCCCGATTAACTTGGGGGAAATATTGAGCCGGTGCCCGATAATTTCGCAACTTTCTTCTGGAAAGAATGTAACACTCTTAGTTTTTATTGGATTAAAGTTTACCTAAGCGTGGAAGCTTTTTATATGCTCTTGGAAGATAAAAATAACGTGAACAAAAACATAAATACAAAGAGCAAAACTAATAAAACAGTCACTCTTGTGACTTGCGAAAAGCAAAAGCAGCAAAGGCTATCGCTAGACTGTAAGAGCCACACCATTAGATATCATGATTACTGACTTTTTCACGTTTATACACGTTATGATTAATGTTTTCTCTTAGATACAGTGCCCACTCAAATAGCCAGCCAGTCCCATGACCCTAGGATTGTTTTTTCATAAGGCATGCGTCAGTAATTACAGGGGTTGCGACTGGGGAATGGGGAGAGTCATTTTTACAAACCTCAGCCTGGCCAGGCCGGCTGCAATAGACAGATATACGGATAGCAATTTCTTCTCCTGCACGTCATATTTAAATGAAATCTAACTAAATTAAATTTAATCCAAAGGTTCAGACGCTCATAATTGTGTTGAATGTCTGAGTAATAAAAACATTATATGCAAAATCATATTTATTCACACTTTATTAGCGATGGACACGCAAATTTCCTCTATTCTGCTGAACAAGATTTTCTCCGCATACATCTCATTCTCGACTGATGCATTGTTGCAAAATGAACTTTACAAAACATTTGTATGCGCATCAAAGCAAATACTAGTTAACACTCGCTCTAAGTTAAGTTCTATGCTCTAGGTTAAATACGACGAATCCATACTAATAAAAGTAATGCCATTTTATGAAATTTTGCAAATACATTATTTTATATAGCATCATTTTAAAAGTGAAATCCAGAGTGGGGTCATCATATCGTTTTCAATGGAAAATGGATCTGATATGGAAGAAAAAATATGGAAAAAATGCCAATTTTAAAAGACAGTACTGTTGCTTTTAACATGATCAAGTATGGGCAGTCTTTCGTGACTTTTGGATATTTCGAGAAATTCTTTTTCATGTTTTAAAATAACTGCTTTTTCAGATATTTCACTGTATTGTCAAACATGATATGATAAATGAATGTCAGTATGATGGGGAAGTAAAGATTTCATTGTTAGCACCCAATACTTTCTACTAATGTCAAATTCCTGAAAACTCATAAATTGAAACATAACTGTGTGCTTATTACGGTCTATTGCCGTCAAACGCCAATCTGCAGGCTCTGAGTATAACATGAATTCATTTCAAAATATAACGGTAATATGATCGATATTTTTGGTGGATAATGCGGATAGTGGCAGTTTTCCTACCAATAACAACAAATGTGAAGTCGGCAAACTAATAATTTAAATCGTGTGAAGTAAGGCAATAGACGGTCATAAATCCACAGGTCGAGTAGGCATTATTTGTGATGATTTTTTCCTATTATTATCATAACAAATGATTATGAATATTAATAAACTATTAATATAATATTAAAACTTTTTTTTTACAAACAATGTCGTTACACTGTAACTCGCGCCGTAGACTGAACATGGGCAATGGTGTCACTTGTACATTTTGGCATAGATTGTGAAACTATATAAGGGTTTCCAGAGGGCTGTTCACATAAGCAGATTACAATGTGTAAAATATGATTTTATTTATCATAATCGTAATTTATTAATAATCACAATTATCACAACAATGGGGTTTCCAGACGGTATTTACACAAAGTAGACGACATTGTTTGTAAAAAAAGTTTTAATATTCTGTAACATTCATATTAATAATTTATTTATATTCATAATCATTTGTTATGATAATAATAGGAAAAAATCATCACAAATAATGCCTACTCGACCTGTGCACCCCTCGACAAAAATCCGCCGGAGCGCACAAGGTTCCCAAATTGGCAGAATTTTTCACGTTTTTTTTTCCATTAAAATTCAAATAAATAAACTTCCTTTGCGCTTTAGCTTGTATTCAAATAAATAATTAAGCTTTTCTCAACATACAGCCGCCCGGCATGTCACACTTTGGATTAAAGGCCTTCACACATAGGTAGACTTAGCTGCAATAATTGTAGCCTTGTTGGGCTGGGTCGTGCGGCTTGCGCGATGCCCTACTTTGGTAGCCGCACGACAGAGGCCCAAGCCGCACGACCCAGCCCAACAAGGCTACAATTATTGCAGCCAAGGTAGACTTTAATCAAATCAAAAATGTTGATTATATCAATGTTATATTACGAGGTTACCATTGCTGTAACGACCCTAAATGTAGTCACTACCCACTTGAGAAATGTTCGAACATCCATCCATGTGAAAGGAGAACTTCAACTCTGACTGTCGTCCATAACATTTTAGATGCGAATGAATGAGTAATTAGCAGTAGTCGCAAACATAACTTTTCTACGGATTTTATATCCAAACTTTACAAGAAATAGCAACCATTAATGTTGAACGTTTTTTGTAAATGGACTAACTACTGTATATGTTTACCGGTTGTGAATGCTCTAAATTTAGCATTATAAACACAAACCGTAAGACTAAATATGCACGATATATCTAATCAAACTCAACAGCAGAAAATCCCGAGCGAGACAAGACTCTCCTGCCAATTTTCGTCTTTTTAACTCATATTCTGCAGATATACGTCACGGCCACCATGACACCGGGCCACTTTTAACGTAGTTGTATTCACAGCATAGACGTCTAACCTCAGTTCAACTTGTGAGAATTCCCATATAACGACTAGATTTGAATATATACCCCAGTGTGTAGATGTTAAATTAAGAAACAGTCCCGTACAATATTTGGAATCGGATGAGACACCTTTAGAAATCTATAGTGTGGTGCGAACAGTGTGGCCTTAGTCGGCGAATGGAGAACTTTAGCTGTGACTGTCGTCACATAATAATAGCACCGTTATAGTAAAATGGTATTGAATAAGTAATTCGCAGTCGTTAGGACTGCGCCCAAAGGTGGTATGGGGCCAATACACCAATGTTAACACTGTATCAAATGTACGTTGGCGATTGATGAAAGTTAAAACACATTCGCCATAATGCACATCGCAAAATTTAAATGTTGCCGCCATGTTGATGGGATGTATCTAGATAGCGAGCATGAAATACGTTATTTGTACAGGCCGTGATCATAGCAGTGTACCTCACAGTTCTGTTGATGCACGATCGCCTGAACCGTCCCTTCTATTGTCGATGTTTTTCTCTAGCTCAATCTGTTTCCGATCGATCAAAATCAGCACCCACGGTACTTCTCGCTTGAAGCGTGAAGCGTTACAGTCTTCAGCGTGATTTCCTCGACGCGACGTTCAAAGGATAACTTTGGAGCAGTAATAAATAACAGTGTGGGTACGAGCCATTGTCCACCATCTAGTCACTCCACCGTCACACCAGTCTGTCGTACACACAATGACATGACGTAAAATGTAAGAAGTTTGCTTTATTCTTGGATGTTTACAGAACGTTATGCCCGAGGAGTGATCGCGAGGAAGTACAATTTGCTATATGAAAAAATATACGATAAAACATTGTATAAATGACTCATACGTAAACAACATTGGTAACAGAGTGCACAAATTGATGAAAAGAGAAGGCACGTGATGGAATTATGTTTTTATAATGTTTCAGAACGTAGGAAGGTGTCGATACGTGAATGAAAATTTGTAGAGGATTCAATGACAATCCTAACGATCGACTCTTTGCAATTTGTTGCAAACATTATTTTTAAATCATAGTGAAATGAATTCTCTTCCTTTTCAATCTGGTATAAATGTTACAATTCTATGGTGGATCCTGCATATTGTCAGTAGACCTAAGTATGGTTTACATCTACATCTCTTATACTCAATGAAAAGCTGCTTTTTGGTACGGGCAAGCTTACGGCGCGTTTTAAAGGATACCGTAACAGAACACCGATGCGTAGGACAGAGTTACCTCATGACAATGACTCTGTATACAGAACTACTAGGAAATATTGTTGTAATATTACCATCATCTTAAAATCTGTACAAATGACCAACGAAGACACGCCATTTCTATTTTTACACTAAATAAACATGGTTGATTTCATTACGAAATTGGACTTCAATTGATCCGTATGAGTTATCTACTCACGTCTTTATAATTTTGAAGGTCACCATAGAGGAATATTTGACACGATTTTAACTAATTTGGGATAATTGGATGACAAAGTAATGTCTTTTGAATATGCAAATGTAAGCTCATCTGCTTTTCTTTTTACCTTTACACACTTGTATTTATGAGTAATTAGTAATATTGCGACATTCAGCTACAGGACACCTAACATTTTTGAGAAATTTGAAAAATATGAAGATCCAATTATCCCAAATTAGTTCCAATCGTGTTGTTTGAAAATCTTTCCTTATAAAAAATGACAATACTTTAATGTCATAGATATTTGTGTTTGACCAATTGTTATTCACCACATGGAAAACACTCAGACGTATGTTCAGCCTATTTTCCAATTGAAACTCTCCTAATAAGAAATGTATTCCTAATAGATCATAAGAAACCATTTGTTCTGATTCCCAAAATTGTCAAGCATGGCATCATCAAAAGCTAAGTATAGAAATATCTTTGTAAATGACGATTACGGTATTTAAAGCACAAACAGCTGCAGATCATCTCATTGAATTTATCTAAGTCTTGCCGAAACAGGAGGAGTGTGATTTTCAATTCCAACAAGATTCATACGTTTTATAACAACGATGTACTCCAGAAATTTTGATGACGCTATGTCACCACGTGTATGTACTAGAATTGCATAAAATACAATACTGTTTAACTGTTCTGCCCGAATCGCAGTATCGCTTAAAAGTTTGTCGTAAACAAACTTTTACCGTTCATTATTTGAATGCGTTTTGAAGTTAACACATAGAGTGTATATGGGAACTGAACTTCAGTATCGGCTTGATCCATGAATTATGGACCCGATTTCTCGTCTATCAGTCGCTGATTGCGCTGGTCCCTCGAGATTGTAGCTGCCAATTCTGTCTCCTCCATAGCCTTCCATTTCCTCCTTGTTCAAAGCCAGCTTCATCGTTAGAGCCATTGGTACGGTTTGACCGATCCATGTTCACAGGGAAGTCATCTGTCATTGGCGTTGCGACAGTGCTTTTACTTGGAGTGTGTGTTCGGTACGGCGAATCCAACTCTTCCATAAAGAGCTGTGAAGAACGTTAAGACATTGGGTGCCTTTTAATTTAAGTAAAATATAGCTTCTCAAACGAACAAGAGACAGCACCAAAAGATTAAAAACAAATTGAATGTTATTTACTCCCTGTTAGATTACCATAGTATGTATATATGCTACCTTTACGTTGGTTTATTTTTCTGTTTGATTGTTTTGCCTTTACACCGATGGTGAAGACCTTTACGTTCCAACATTCAACGCATTAAAACCAAATTAAACAGATAAATCAATACAGAGGATGCCTTAATGGACTAAAATATGGATGGCAGGTGTTTCAGAATACTTACTTGTAAAGCATCTAGGATTTGGCACCTCTTTCCCCGAAGATTAAAAATTCAGACTGTTTGAAAACAATCTGTAGACCTGCCACCAACTTCAATTCAATCAAAGGTGTTCCACATTTTTAAGGTAGAATGCACCCCGGGGAAAGATATATTTTGACTCTCAAAATTTTACAATTTTAAAATTTTACAATCTTTTACTGATCTACCACTTGTTGGGGCTCATTTTAAAGCTCTTGGAGTAACAAAAGTTTTTACCGTCCTCGTTTTTCGAAAAATTAAAAATGTAATTTTTTCCCATAGAGTTAACGCGGGGATGGCGGCCATTTTGAATTTCAAATATTGGTATATGTTAGGTAATTTGTTTCTCTAGTACCAAAATTTGTACGTTGACCCGTGATTTTTATTCTTGATTTGGTAAGAGTGACAGTGGCTGAAAATGCCATCGAGGAAAATTTCAGCAAACGTTCAAGTCTTTGTCTATCGAGGTTCATACTACTGTAATTAATACATCATTTAACTGATTGCATTTACCTGTTCAGATGAAACCGGCGCCGACTCTATGTACACAGGGTTCTCCATTTTTATTCCACTGTTTCTGTCATGGTTGACTGTTGCACTGATAGGAACTATATTAGTTCTATCTCCCACGTGTATGCCAGCATTTTCTCCTTTTCTCTGGCTCCTGGAAACAATTCATATTCGCTCTTAATTCAGGCTAACTCATGTTTGGCAAAGAATTTACTTCAGTGTAGAAACGGTAAGATCTGTAAGTAATCACGAGAGAAGCTGTACGTTCTTTTAAGTCATCAGTGCACCATTACTCAAAAAGTAAAGTTAAAAAAATATTCGCTACCTTTGGAGAGTTAAACGCGACGACGCAAACCAGGAAGGTAATATGCAGAGATATATTCATAGCAAAATAAGAAAGACTGTGAGTTTTTCTCGAAGTAGTCGCCAGAGTGACGCTGAGTAAGAATTATCTAAGAGAACTTATTTTGATACCACCGATCACAGAACCTTTCTCGAGTAGTAACTAATGATCGATGCATGGTACATCTATTGCGACCTCCCACTATCAATTTTCACCCCATTAAGATATTTAACAAAAAAGACGAGCGTTGATTTTCAGAAGTTAACATTACAGTCACTAAAGAAGACAAACTGGATGTTTTATATCCTTACAAGTTATGCGAAAGAACTATTATCGTAAAACTACATGTTTAATAATAATTAATGTTTATCATCGCTGTATCTACACACTATGCAAATTTCTCAAAAGTGTTAGGTGCTATATAGCTGAATGTTGCAATATCGTAAATTACTTATAAAAGAAAGTGTGCAATATAAAAAGAAAAGCATATGAGCTTACAATTGTACATTAAATCGACATTACTTCACCATCCAATTATCTCAAAATAGTTCCAATCCTGTTACATGTCGTTTAACAGTATTATAAAGACCCAAAGAGTCGTGCATTTGGATTTCACACGTAAAGCCATTCAAAAGTGCTAAATACTGTCAAAAGATTAGAATGATACAAGCGTTTTTCCAGAGATAGATACAGAAGAGTTCAGTGCCATATTCGCAGAGGACGGTCTAACTTACTCAACTTTCCATACGTACCGATTTCGAATCAATAACATAGGGATAATTATCATCAAAGCCAAGAGTATTAGCGATGCAGCCACTATGATGACGATTAACCACACCGGTAAGCCATGGCCTGGTAACAAAGTTAAAACAATGTAATAAGTAGGGAAGTGCTTAAATAAATCATTCTAAAGTTAATTTTGAGACCGGAGGGCATTTTAACTTGATCTGTTTTTTATATCTTTTATGATGTGTCGAAATAATCTGTCTTTGGTATCAGCTTAATTTTTCTCACTCTGAAAACTGTAGTTCAATAATGGGGATTTCACTTCTACCTCAATACTCACATCGAGGCTTATGTCGTATTTCAAGCAGCATTCAAGCTGAGTAAACTCAAAGAGGGTCAAAACACAGACAAAAAATATTTTACACTGACCTGACACAATTTCCGGACCAGGTGGTTTAGGGAGATCGAACAATGGCGGTAGTTTGCAAGCTGTACAATGCAGTGATGACGTCACACCGCTACCGTGGCACGGCTTACCAGCTGCCATGGTAAATGTCAACAGTCTGTTGAGGTCACGTGAAATTGTAAAAGTACAGTAGGATTACATTTACTTGATATCCAGGATCTGAAATGTATTTGAAATTGGTATTTAGTATGTGCTGATCAACTCATTCATTTTATGTTGAGTTTAACCGACACGACTGCCACAATTTAAACAGTCCCTCAACAAAGAATTTTCTTAAATTGCCACTTAGGTCACCTAATACAGCTCCATTAGTTAGTTAATTAATTATATTCCCATGCTAGCCTGCTTCTTCAAACTTACGTGTATTTATTGCTACTTTGTGAAATAAACGCTGAATGCTTGTCAATTTGTAAAAAAACCAGACTTACATAATATTTTGCATTAAGGTAGTATGCGCTTTGAAAGTGAAAGACTTAAAGGGACAAAGTCGGCCATTTTTCATGAATTGTGTTTGATGCGAGATATTACTTATATTGTTTGACATGTCAAAAAATACTGAATGAACGGGTGACCATGCATATATTGGACCCCAGTTTTATGATGAAATGAACCCATCGCGAAAATGAATTAATGGTCATGACCATTAATTCATTTTCGCGATGGTTTAATGTATCGTGTCTAAAACCAGGGTCCAATATATGCATGGTCACCCGTTCATTCAGTATCTTTTGACATGTCAAACAATATAAGTAATATCTCGCATCAAACACAATTCATGAAAAATGGCCGACTTTGTCCCTTTAAACGTTTGCTCAAACTTTCCTCAAGGAATATATCAACCATAATCTTCAAAATCAAGAATAAAAATCGGGGGTTACAGTGCAAATTTTGGTACTAGAGAAACAAATTACCAGAGATTTACCAATATTTAAAATTAACCAGATATGAACTGAAAATGCTCACGTATTTCATTATATATTGCACTTATGTGTAAATTTGAACCTTTGCCAAATGTTTGCAACTTCATTGAAAGCATTATGATCAACGATCACCGGCGATTAATTCTAAAAGGTCATGAAGTATACAAATATGTAATTAGCTGAAAGAAAAATATTAAAGTTCTTTGACTGCTGTCATTGATCACCAATTTATACAGCATGTGTAATTACCTTTGGCCAAGTCCTTCAAGCCATATATGCAGAGCTGTGAAAGCTCATTAGATATGCAAATCATAAATAAGCTGACATGAAAATGTGAAATGACTTTCGATATTGTTTTAACCTGGTATAATCATCAATGTACATAGCATGTTTTGCCAACTTTGATCAAGTAAATCCCAGTATATATCCCTAATAAGCAAAGCTCATTAAATATGTAAATAAGGAATTGGCTTAAGTAAAAATGCTTAATGATTGTCAATAATGTTGTATCATAGTATCTGCAATATATGTAGCAAGTTTTGTCAACTCTGGTCAAGTCAATTCAGATATATATCTCTAATTAGATAAGTTCATTAAATATGCAAATTAGGTATTTACTGAAGAGAAAATGCTTAACGACTTTCAATAATATTGTATTATAGGGTCTTTAATGTTCATAGCAAGCTTCATCAATTTTGATTTAGTCAATTCAGATAAATATCCCTAGTTATGAAAATTCATTTAATATGCAAATTAGAAATTGGCTGAAGTAAAAATGTCTTTTGACTTTCAATAATGTTATATCACAGTATTTTTTATGTATATAGCAAGTTTCAACAACTACAATCAAGTTAATTCAGATATATATCCCTAATTGGGAAATGTCATTAAATATGCAAATTCGGAATTGGCTGAAGTAAAAATGTTTAATGACTTTCAAAAATGTTGTATCATAGTAGCTTCAATACGTGTAGCAAGTTTAATCAACTTTGGTCCAGTCAATTCAAATATATATCCCTAATTAGCAAAGTTCATTAAATATGCAAATTAGGAATTGGCTGCAGTTAAAATGCTTAGTGACATTCCATAATGTTAAATCATAGTATCTTTAACATACATACCAAATTTGGTCAATTTTGATCCAGTCAAATCAGACATATATCCCTAATTAGGAAAGTTCATTAAATATGCAAATTAGCAACTATCTTTCATGTCACCTCTCAATGGTTCCCACAGCTGATATATCTTGGTGTGATCAACATTTGTAGCAGATCTCATCAAATTGTGTGTAGTCGTTTTAATGTATATCCGTTTTTTCTAAAATCATTAATTATGCAAATGAGCAAAATGTATGAAAGCCACACCTACCAAAAACTAATCAGTTCTTGCCATTTGCTAACTGAATATATGTACCAGATTTGATTCTGATCTGATAAGCTGTTTTTGAGATATCGGTCCAACAGACAGACAGACAGACAGACAGACAGACAGACAGACAGACAGACAGACAGACAGACAGACATCGCGGCGACATATGCTCACGTGTGTAAACACGTGAGCAAAAAATGGCCGCTATCCCTGTGTTTATTCTATGGAGAAAAAATTTAAAAAATCGATTTTCGAAAAACTAAGACAGTGAAAAGTTTTCTTACGCCGGGAGCTTTAAAATGAACCCTCACAAGTGGTAGATATAAAGAGAATTGCAAAAGTCTGAGAGTCCGAATATCTGTCCCCGAGGTGCATTCTACCTTAATAAAACACAATATTCATAAAATATGACTATTGACTATATTACACATATGGTACATGAGTTGTCGGTCTTTACTCCCCAATTCAAAATGGCGCAATGGTTATAATCTTACATAGGATTTTTTCTATTGTTAGACACAACAATACCATAGTGCTATTGCGTACAAATATGATGTATTGTTACGAGCCATCTCTGTTTCACTGGCTTAAGACTACGTTGATGCATTCTATGGCTTTACTTTATGAAACTGGCACATGCTAAGTCTATGCCGACCATTTCGTTTGAATTTCAATGGCCAATTTACCAATTAAAAGCTATACTTAACATTTTCATAAGCTGTAAATGCAGAAGGATTGTAGTGAGAAACAAGGTGAAATTTTCCGGAGGCCTATGACATCCCCCATAAATGCTAACTCCGATATTGTAAAAGTAGCGGGGTGTCCTACGTTGTATATATTCAAGAAGTCCTCAATTTCAAAATGGTTAAAGATTTGCCGAAATTCAGACTTTCCACCTTACTGCATTTGTTAAAAACAACAGTCTCTTTCACAATAAACGACTCTGATGATCTATGTTCTAAAATTTAAAATACCAAATAATTCAGTTCTATGATTTTCAGCGCCGAATGTGCATCAATAAAACGCACTGTTTTCGATTTGTCCGAATTTGTTAAATTGTTTGGCTTTTCGTGTAGAGAACATTTTAATCACAATCTTGCATAAACAAACACGGTTTCAGCTGTAAAGTGGATAACTAACGAGTCACTGGTACCTCACTGTATTTTTACCACGTGAAAGCAACGTCGTCATAATATCAACCACACCCACCGAGTGTCCTAGTTTATGAAATGCCACAGAACAACAATAGAGGGCTGATGCGCTGTTTAAACGCTTACCTTATGAATACAGCAGGCTTCGGATCTTTGAACTATATAGCTCTCCTACTTAAGCACAATATTCGGTGCCGATATCCAAAAGGAAATTTAATCAGCAGTTACAATGAGCGGCAGTATTAAATTGGCCATGTTTCTAGCGATGGTAAACAAAGGAGCAATGAGATGAAGCGATGGAAATCGATGGAACTGCTTCGTCCAGCTCCATTGAATCACAGAATAATTCGTCAAGACCAATAATATCTCTTATTCCATCTAAGCTGTACATCAGAAACGAGCAGAGAGACGACAATGCCAAATAAAGCGCGCCAAAAAAGCCCGTTGATGTTAGATTTGATCCAGTGTGACCTGTTGGTGACGTCATCACTTTTATTGTGTGCGCCATTCGCTTCATGAGGGCAGCAAACAGCAACATACGATATACCACTTTCTCCTATCCACGTGACCAGACTGCATGCGTGTTTCCGAAATACTTGCAGGTACGTATTAAATGCAGAAGTTCAATATTTGTTCAACTTTTGCGTTAGCCATATCTGTCTTTTCAATTTTTGAGAGACAGCAACAGAGAGAGAATTTTACCAAGACTCATTTTTAGCGTTCAAAATGCGGACACATCTTTTTCACAATGCTTGTGCATAGGTAAACTTGCTTGAAACGGTGGAATGCTGATGACATGCTTTGTTTTGATTTCTCTCTTTGTTGCTAGGTTAACACTTATGTTGACACTCGAGATGGGAAGGACAGACGATGAGAAATGAAATTTTGTCTGTCTCGATAAACGTAAGGTCCTTCAACTGATATAGATAATAGATTACTACAATGAAAGCTTTACAAAAGAGGGATACTCAGTCCTGTTGGGCAATCCGGGACATCAAATGACATCAAATACCAAACAACTCATATTGATAGTGTCCGTTGCATGCAGAACTATTCACTCATATCTACTTAGACCAATCTCTCTCTCTCTCTCTCTCTCTCTCTCTCTCTCTCTCTCTCGTATAATACACATGCACATTTGAAAAGCAATTTTTGCATCGTCATTTTAATAACTTTCAAATTATATATTTCAACTCTGTTAATTAAAAATAAAATGTATGATGATATTGAAGAGAGGCAGGCAGTATGGGACATTGACAACATTATGAAGTACACATTTCTTTCACCAAAGGCAATTATTAATCTGCACACTTTGTGAAAAAGTCACAGCTCATCGAAGAAGTGTGCAATTGTTTCCCTCAATTCAACCCAAATCATGCGACCCAAACTCAAACACCTGTTTGAAATGTCAAATAAACAGATTTGATTGCATAACTGAGATCCAAATATCATGTGATTAACTAAAATAGACAAGTTATATCCATTCGTATCACCTGATTGAGCCACGCTTGACGGGATATCTCCTACTTTAAGTTATATTTACAGAAATATGTTACACGAATGCTGTCATTACTATCTGAAGGAGAGGAACAACGGTACGGCTTCACAAAAGAGTCAATCTTTTGTTTGTGGATAAGCGAGACGCAAATCTTTTTAGTTGTGAGATACCATGGATTCCTTTCACTGTAATCGTATAAAAAACTAGTTTGCATCGCTTTAAAAACATTTCCATACAATAGTCGACAGTGTACTTGTATGTAAAAAGTTACTGGTGATCATTCCAATATTAAAACAGTTTATTTCTAAGAACATATGTGCCGAAAAGCACCAAAGGTAACGTTGCTCATATTTATGTAAGATACTTTCAACATCCTGTGTTGCATTTCCTGAAATGATTGCCCTATGCAATGTGTTATATTTCATTGCGCTAATTATAATACACATTATTTAAAGTTTGTTAGTGGGTTGTAGTAAATGTCAAATTTTGATTCTAAAAAGTCTATGTCTGTCATTATAGTGTCCCTTTTTGGGAGATTTTCAATTCTCAGAAATTCTTGAATCGTTTTTTCTGCCAGAGCATACGAGATGCCGTATTGTTCAAGCATGGGTTTGCGTTGACAGATCCGGCCATTGATAGAGCTTGCCCCGCTTCGTACATGTCGGCTGTTTTCTGTCCCATTGACGACCTGCCATGAAGGCTGCCGTTGGACTTGACATTCACACCACGTAACGGATTGTACATATTGAAATCAAACTCGGCGTCGTTTTTACCCGACGGCACTCCACCCCAGGTGGCGTCGTCTAAAATGGAAATTTTGGTTTCCGTATTGTCCAGGGCGTCCATATTGTCCGGAGAGAATGAATAATTTGACCCAGTTTCCGACGACTCTCTGACTTCTTGAAATTCACCGTCAAATTCTTTTGCAAGGTCAACTTCTCTATCGGGAAGTTGGTCCTGAAACAACGATGAAAGTCATTTTACTTAAAAATAGATTGTCTTTTGGACTAATATAATTCCTAGTGCAATAAGATCATGTCGGAAAAGCTGTATGGCACATAATAACTGGAAGCCCAACGGGATTGCACACCAGTCTCATTTTTCTAGTCCTCTACGCTGAAATCTTTCTTAAGGTGAAGTACAACAAAGTCAAACTAAACTTAAAAGTAATGTTATCTTCATAGAATTTGGCAAATACCTAGGGGCACAATATCCCATTCCATAGAAACTGGATCAGGACTCCCTAAGATATGAAAAAATGCCAATTTCAAAGTACAGTTGATTTTAGCATTATAAAGTATGGGGGAACTTCCGACTACGTTGTGAAAAACACGAAATAGCAACTGGATGTCAGTATGATGGTGAAGCAAAGGCTTTATTCTTACCACCCATATCTTCTACTGATATCAATTTCTTAAAAACTCATAAAATGAAAACATAACTGTGAAATTCTTATTTAGCAAATTTAAAACGGGGTTCACCATGCTATTTTTTCATATCCTGATTAATTAATCAATCGGCGTTCCAAGCGCTGTGTGACCTGTGGAGGTTAGGGCGTTTTGTCGTGAATGTGTTGACCTCATGCTATAGACCCTGCTTTCTCTAGTGAAATATGAGTTTGGGGTCGCAAGGTCAAAGGACTGCTTCGAAATGCTAATCACTTGCATAAAAGGGAGATCAGCGATGCCAGAGAGAATGGTTGGTTGTACTGTCTTGGGCGATCAGAGGCTGTTGCGTAGAAAATATTTTTCTACCATGATATCAAGAGTACCTCATGTACCTTTATCATTCAGAAATCAACTAAAAGAAAACACTAGTGAAATTCCTTTGCTTTGTGGTTCAAAGAGACAGACATCTTAAAAGTTTGAATTTCCTTTGCACGATTACCAAGATATCTCATGTCTGACGAAAGGTCAGAGGTCATAAAGTGCCATTTCTTGCTCAGACGCATGACAAAATTATCGATGTACGTTGCAAATGAAAACCTAACAATGGATAATCAGGCAAGTAAGATCACAAATAATTCCTTTTTTAAGAACCTCGGTGAAACCCAGTAACTATATACTTGTGTTCTGATACTATCTACACGACAGCGTATCTATGTTGCTCTGCTTTGATCTCCACCGTCCTAAAATCCTGGAAGTCATTGCATTCTTGATCTGCCTGAGTCAGCTATACAGTACAGTTGTGTTGAAGAAACTTATTCTTTCTTAATTGTCCTGACACTAAATAATAGTGTGATCACAAAACGTAATGATCGCAAACTGTATATATATTACTTATGTTGTCGTATTTTTGTAACTGTACGATTCAGACTTTTAAAAATATTCTGTATGTATATGTAAGTGTGATTTTTCACTTGCATATGAACCGGAGGCCCATATACAAGTGAAGGACGACTTGCTCAGGTCTGTTTAAGGCGAGCTTAAAATCCTATTTACTCTCTGAAAACTTGTGCTCTCAATAGTACCTGTAACACTGACTTACCGGTAACGTCATATCTAGCATATCTTCCTTTCCAAACGCCGGATTGTTCGTAACAACATGTTCGCCTTTACCAGTTTCTTTCCGTACCACGTTATCGACTTCATCAATACTCGCCATCGGCGGAGGAGGACTCCCTAACGATTTCCTGAAAGGAAAATTTCGCATGATATGGTATTTTTGTAAATTGCTTTATATAGAGGGGTAAAACTCAACGTGAGAAATTTAGAAGTATAATAATTTAAAAGTGATGAGTTTATTCTGAACGGGAACGATTTTAATATGCTTGTTGACATGGTTGTATAATGTTTTAACTTTGAATTTATTACCTCCAATATCATGCATAGACCTCAAGCTGTTTTAGACATTTGGTTTAGTTTCATTTTAATTTTTTTAGTTATCGATCACATGACAAGTGAAAGCCCGATTTACGCGATGCTGTGTCAATTTCCCTGGAAAATGATAAGAATTGCCTTGCTGACTGGTAAAACAAATTGCTCGAGTTCATCGTCCACCAGTCGTGAGTTCAGGACCCCAAACACTGCACCATGGTACATACTTGTATGTCTGTCTCCTTACCTCCTTTTGTACATGTGACACGCTACCAATATGAAGACGATGAGAATAACAACAACAACGACGCATGCCACAGCGATAATAATGATCATCACTTTGTCCTTATCCATGGTGATTATCTGAAAGAAACAAAACGTTTCAGATCAGGTACTGTTTGTCAACATTTGTTTATTGTTTGTTAAATTTCACATTGTTAATTTTGTTCTTCTTTGTGAGTCTGCATTGTCACCTGCTTCAGTGTCAGGCGTGTTCCTGCATGATTTCAATTCATGAATTATTCATTAAACGGAGACGTACAGGACTTTACATATCCGCTTGCTTCTAACGAAGCGGAAATAGTTGAATGTACAAAGGTACACAATCACTTTTATTCTGTGGGTTAATCACACAAAATTCTCCTTCAATTTAATATATTTTAGATTTAAAAAACACGGTTGTCATCTCAGGAGAAAAAAGTCAATCTGACCATTTTAGTAATAATAGCACTAGTTGTCCCAATATAGCACTAGTTGTCCCAGTAAATGGGGACAAAACAGACAAGCACACACGGAAATACGTCGACCGATTTTCTTTCCACGTTTCGTATTTTACTTCGAATATACAAACGATGTGAAGACAACTTTCATTACAAAACTTCAGGAAACTGAAAGTTACTTCTGTTTTGCAGCCAGAGAAACTGTTACACCTTACTTACAATTACTAGAATGTGGGTTAATTCAAGTTTGTAAAAAATTCACTAATTGGACAAGATAACATTTTTATTATATCAATCCTACCGAATCAAAACATGATCAAACAGAAGCCGTGCAACACGGAAACAGATCGCCTAAGTAAGTATTAAATATTTGAATTTTAAAACACTGGAGAAAATGTTGACATTCGACAAATTCTATTTACTTCACAAAAATTGTGCTTTATCAATTTGTGATGTAAGCAAACTGATCGAACAAGATGGCATCCTATTTAAGCTGCCACTCATAAATATCAATAAATTTGTCTTATCCTGCCATCGTTTCGTCACTAACTCACCGTGAAGTATTTGTCTGAGATACGGCATTGCAATCATGTGATACATAAGCTAAGACTGGCGGTCTCACTCTCAGACAGGGTCAATACCATTAAAAGATTACCGTCCTTTCAATACAAAATCTAAATGAGCGGAGAAGTGGGTTCAAAGGTTACGTTCCTTGGTTTCCAACATACAAGAATATAAATACTCTAAATGAGATTGGACTTTATTTTTACATTCTGACTTGACATTACACTTTGACCGACTTTTAGATTTCCGCAGAGTACGGATACGTCAGAACAGTTGATTAAAGATAGATCGACATAAGACGAGTGTCAAGGCAAGTATCTAATTCGGTTACCATACAAAAACCAAATAATAGCGACCACTGTGAGACAACTATTCCGCTGCTGGAGTGAACGCTAAATTACCTTATTAGAGTATGTACTTATGGATGATGAAAGCTCTGGGCGTACTCGCCGCAATCAAACAGAGACACAACAGCCAGTTTTCGATCAGTCACGTCTGTCTCAGCACCTGTGTCGTGAAAATGTGAAAGAAGAGAGTCAGATAGATAATCCACTTGTAAGCTAGAAAACTACGCATTCGGCAGGAATTACTGGTAAAATTATACATAGAAACCATCTCACTCTTACATGTAACGCCTGAGGGCTTACCTGATCACGTAGTTTGTTATTACTTACACAGGGGTGTTCACATTTTCAATATGTTTTTAGCATTGCTCCAGAGGATTCTCGCCACAAGCTTTTATGATCTGTGAATTATCTTAAAGTTGGTGCAAGAAATACTGATGTTGCGGTTTCCATACAACTGTTTAAATCGATGAAACAGAGGAATTCGGGAAAGGTATGCTGTGATCGAGGCATGGAATAGTCAAGGTGACAGATTTGAAACGTGCTACCTATACTACACGGTATACACTCTGCTCCATATGTTTTCTACAAGTGGCCACCTATGCCATGATGCCCACGTAGATGGGTCAAGAGTCCATAAACCACACATTTGAATCGCATAAGTATACAAAGATAGCGAAGGTGTTAACGTCCACGTAACACTCTGAAAAGACGATTTCGATTGTAAGCTTAAGTGTACGACCAGTCGTGCAGTAAAATTATTGACTTTAGGAGCTCGTTTTCAGTAAGCACCACTTGTAGAGATGGCAGGATTTTCTGATTGGTATTGACAATTTCAAAATGAAGGTGCACCACGCAACATACCTGCATTTTTAGGCGCGGTCACCCTTTAACACGTGTTCACATAACATTTATAAATATAGTCACTGAGAAATTTAGTCGTAACAAGTGCCGCGCTGTCTCGCATCCTGGATTGTGGCACAAGCACGGTTACTTTACCCTCACATATCGTGATACAAGTGATACGAAAACGTGAGAACAGTCAGCAAAAACAACGGGATGTGATCAAAGCAATTCACAGCACTAGTGTGACATAGCATGGAGATAATAGACCTCCGTAGGCATAGTCAGCATCACAAACATAAAGGAGTATTTTACAAAAGACGCAAGTGTCGACGACCTGTTGAATGCCAATCACATTGTGATGGTCTGACGATACAGAATGCCTATATATGGCTTGTGACCGTTCGTTTGTTTCTTTGCCAGGCGTACGGCTATTTTCAACGGTAGTATCGGTTCTTTAGGAATGAGGGAACACACAATAAAACCCAGGGAAACGAGACTGTTGAGAACGTGCCGTGTTAAAATATAAATTTTCATAAACATGTGAACGTTTTCTTTCGGTGTGCCATACCCTGTCTTAGCGACGCTAGAGAGCTCACAGTACGATTACTATAGATTATCCAAATTTTGCTGCGTTTCAGACGTTAAAATGTCTAAGAATACGTAGAGGTGCATGATAGAAAGTAAGAGCGTGGTGAGCTTATGTGTTTCTGGGCGTTAACCTTTAAGCGACATTCAAAATGGCGTCAGAATTTGCTCTGGAATACACTTTAAACACCGTTCTCGATGATCGGGAATTCGATGATAAATGTCTTAATAATATCACACGAGAATGAGTGACATAAACTTACCATGGTGACCGAATGACGAGTGAGTTTAACTTTCCGACCATTAGACTTTTTAGTTTCACAACGGTGTGTGTACCGGCCCAAACGTAATGATGACTCAATGAAAGGGAAGGTGTTTTCAGCTGGCCTGCATAACACTATACCTATTAACCTGCCATATAGGTTCTGTGCATTGTCATGTAAATGAAGGGCAATAATGGTGGAATGGTACGGTCACTGCACCGAACATGAACCACGTAACTGCCTTGCTCCGACAGCGCCACCAACCACAAAGTGGTCTGGATGTCGGAACAATATCGATGATACGGTACTATTCCATAAAGGTGACAACACCATCTGGGCTTAGAAGCTTCTGGGGATGGTAGAACAAAATTATACAAATGCCAAACATCCATATCTTATTAACACGGGACCCATCCCAAAATTCTTTCCAACGACATTATGTTACTAGGTAGCGCATGATTGCAGGCGAATGCATATTTTCCATCGCTCTTTATAATTTGATTTTTCGTACCAAAACAAAATTTTGAATAATATAGCAATGTTCGACTATCAGTTTCTACTGCGGGTATTATATACAACATGTGATCACAATGTTTATCCTGAAAGCACCTTGATAATAAAATTGCCACGACCGTGTGTACCCGAAGCCTAATAGTGAATTGAGTTGATTTGGCTCATTTTTAATCATTAAATACAAGTACAAAGTAAAGACTGTGGAGTTAAGACCTGGGATAGAGTCGGTGGGGGAGAGGGTGATGCTTATAATAATTTAAATATCACGTGTTTTGAAATGTACTAACCTCTTGCATCAGTCTTGCATCACGGTCCCTGATATGATAGAGGGACCGTGCTTGTACCAAATATTGCCGATCACGTCTCTTCCTCCACTAAAATGGTGCTCCGCCAGAAATATCACGCAAGAAATGAAATGACTCTCCCTAGACCACTGCGAGAAAAATGGAGGCGCTGACGCAACAAAAAAGGTTCGGGAAAGCATAGAGCATCGCAAGGTTCGTATGGCTCGGTCAGGTCGGCATAATGCAGACCCCCCAGTTGGTTTGAGAGAGGGTCTCTACCCGATGAGCCGCGAGGGACACATTAGCACATAGAAGCAAAGACACACAAAGAGAGGCACACACAGGAAGACCGAGTCAAACAGACAGAGAGAGAGAGAAAGAGAGAGAGAGAGACAGACAGACAGAGAGACAGAGCGGTAGCTCAATTTACCCTGAGATCAAACAAAGAGTGGAAAATGACGAAAACTCTTGAAGAAGGGGTCTGAAAGTAAACTTTTTGTGATAGATATTCTTACTGGTGAATTTGTTCAATATTTGTTGGTATTTTTAATTTCCAAAACAATGTATTGTTTGCTACACGAGTGACACAAATCAAGATTTTCTTACAAATTTATTTCCCCGATGTAAAAATTCATCTTTTGCTCGATTAAACGTATCCACGTATGCGAGTGTATTAATGAGCACTTTTGAGATTGCGAATCAACAGACAATACGTCACTATCAATGAAGAATATTCATAAAATCTTGCACTCTCTGTGCCAACTTGTTCACTGATTATGAAATGTATGCCTTCCAGTCAATTTTAAAACAAATAGCGCATAAAATTAATCCATATACAGATACCTTTAATTGTACTTCATGCTCATACAGATTATAGCTTATGATTTATTTTCAGCGATCTATCAAATCAATGTCTCGACGGCCCGATCTCTGCACAGTGTTGTCATCGCCCGTCGATGAGAGTCATTCACGGCAAAGCAGTACCGCCGTGGGGGACTCTGCGCTCATCACACGAGCCAAAATAGAACAAGGATCGTAGTTTGCCAGCGATACTACATCTAACTGTTGTGAGCACAGACATTTCTCCCCTTGTCTGTGCTTTGAGGGACGGTGTCACCCGGATTTTTGAATAATAAAACAACCGTTTTGTCGCATTTTATGACTCTAATCTCGAAAAAATCTAAAAATGTATGAATGTCATTAAATTTTCACGAAAACAACAAATTGGCCTTGTAGTGGGGCAGGAGCTGCAACTGTTGATAATTTTTTCAACATTTCTATGCAATGTATCAAACAGTTTCTTGGTGTCTCTCTACAACGTGCTGAAAAACACAATCTTCAGTTTGTCAACAAAGCCTGTTTATCTAAATATTGGTGATAATTGAATTAGAGTTCACACTGAAAGTCATTTGTCAATAATACAAATGCACAGTACAGTCCATTGGCAAGCGGAATACTGGACAGCTCAACATGCTGTACAGGGAGTAGAAAAATAACGCAATTGTATGAACTGAACAAAAATATTGTCAAAATACAAAGTTAATACATGCAGCTACTGCCCTGCTACTACCGGCAGTGACATTGATACAGGTGTTGATAGCTCTGACTCTGCTTAAGAAGAGTTTCGGTCATAGGACACTCAATTGACAGTGAAACATACATGTACATAAGATCGGCCAGAGAGCAACACATAGAAGATTAGGGGAATAACAGTTACCATGGAGTTTCGAATTCTGGCATTTGGGAACAATCAAATATTAGAGAAAAAGGATGGGGTCCCCATGCTTGATCTTGTACAAATGTACGATGAAAAGTCACAGTTTTTCTCAAATCACTTAAAATCAAAATAATAAACCATTCATTTCAAGTTCATGCAGAGAATGAAATTTTCACATCTCATTCTACAATAACATAAAAGTAAAACTTTGAACAGTAAAGACTCTAATTTAAATGAAATATGTGTGACTAAATGAAATCATTTATTTTTTTACCAAATTTGTCATTATTACACCCAAAATTTCTGAGATTAAAACATTAATTTGATGGAATATTTTAACCTTCCAGTATTATCAATTTTGTAAAACATTTATAAGTAGCGTCTAAGTAGTATGTCTTGTACTTTTGAAAAAAATTTCGGTAGGTCATCACTGTGCTCAGTTTTTCACAAATTCGTAAAAACGTAGCCAGGAACACACGATTTTCATACTCTCTCATGATTGTCATTTTGTGTGCTTTTCAGATGGTGTCATTGACCTGGCCAGAGTTGGATAAACTCAAGTCGGCTTAGACTGATAAATCCAAAAGTCCACTGATGCATTTAAAAATGAATCAATTTAAGAGCTTGCCCTAGGTATATGGCTCTACAACCTGCTGATCAGAGGTAGTGATGAACATCTGCGTGCAGAACTACGTAATATACGTGTATTTTTACTCTGCGTGCATTCCTAATAAATATGCGGCCATAAGGTAATTTGGGGGAGACTTGAAAATTTTTGAGGGTATTGAGGGGGGACTTGAAAATTGTTGAGGGTATTGAGGGGCATCTGAAAAAAATAAGATTTCAATCGCGATTCCTCCAGCCCAGCCCCCTCCCCAGCACTTTTTTTAAACTCAGCCTTAGCAAAATAAGTATGTAGTCCAACGGTTTATGTATGTCGAAGAAATGCCTTTAAGCCATCGAGAGGGGGGGGGGCAGAATTCTACTAAAATTCCTGACAACATGAATCAAGTACATTACTATACCACATCATCGATGAAAACCCCTTTTTTCCCTTTATCACGCATGATCATCCCTAAATAATGTCCCCATATTTCTAAAAGTGTGGCATGCAACATAATCATATCGTCCTCGGCTGATCTTTAACTGTTCCAATTTTCGAGCAATGCCTTCCAGGAATTATGCTAAGGTTTCCTCATTTCCCTTGGCTGTTTCATTATATTTTGGTCCTGTACGACCCTTCCCCCCTCCTAGCAATGGTTTCTTCTCATTTTCTAAGTCCAGTAGGCTCTGGCGTCTTTGGGCTGGACTTGGTCTGACGAATGGGTCCAAGGCTACCATCCAGAGACCAGCAAATACGGAGCAAGCACCGTAAAAGTAAAATGAGTAATCGTAGTCTCCAGTCGAGTCGTATATATAACCTGCAGAGACAAAAACAACAGATTTTTGTACATTTATTCGGAAAAGTTAAGATTTGTAAAAAAAACCATCAAAATATGTACCGATACTGATCAAAACTTCCGACGAGTGCATGGCAATATAGACTATAGCGTTCATGAGCCCCTTTCTGTCATGAAATTTTGAAATGTGATCAACACTTATGTATAGCTCTTATTTGACTTAACGTGAAAAATATTTATTATCAATGCATTCCCATGATTGTACTTTTCTCGTTTCGTCGTCAAGACTAACTGCATGTAGCTGATCGGAAAAAGAGAGAAATTTGTCGATAAAAACTTCAAGGCGATTGCCAAGCTTACAAAGACATTAAAATACCTGACTTGGAATGGTTGTGCTTCACTGGCAAATGCATTTGAAAATTCGTTGCCGTATGTACACAAACTGAAAATTTCTATCGCAGTCTATGTCTTCATAGTGGGTTCTTCAAGTCATGACAGCTATTAAGCATGTCGTATTTAGGAAACATGAAATGATCTCTGGCTACCCATCTTTGTTAGAGAACTTCTGAAATGGTGTTTGTGTACAGAATACAACAGAAAATTTCAAGTACTTTCCCGTAGTTTGAAGTTACCTGCAATAGCTGGGCCGAAAAACGCTCCGATAGCTATAGTCGGGGTTACCAGTCCGATGGCAGCCGTTACCTTCTGTGGTCCTACTATGTCACGGATTACCTGGATCTGTAATGACGAGATAACGCCAATGGCGAAACCAAGCAGCGCAAAGTAAACTGTGTATGAGGCATAAGTTTCTGTGAATGCGCTGACAATGTTGAACACTCCCCCAAGGAAAATCGATAGGGCAAACATGTAGATACTGTTCCCTCGTCTCATCAAATTTGGTGCAAGTCGTCCAAATATACCCGTTAGTCCGAGGACTGACACAAGCAGTGATAACTGTTGGGGTGGAGCGAGATCGAGCTCTTCTGCGCGCGCAAATCCGTGTGGTACTGCTCCGAATAGACCGAAGCCGAGACCCAACATAACTGCCACGGAGTAGACTGTAAATTGCTTGTACCTAAGGAACAAAACAAGGTCAAGTCTTTCGAAAAGTGCGCGTATCTTAGATTTTCCCTCGCCATCAATGGTGTCTTCTTCATAATCACGTGAACTGCCTGCTGTGGATTTTGATGCGTCCTCAGCAGTTGCTGGTGTCTTGAAGAGAAGAGCGCAGATGCACATCTGCAAATTCATTCCCGCGTAAACAAATAATGTTGGCCTCCACCCGTAGGCATTTATCAGGGCTTGGAACAAAGGAGGCAGCAACATACCTCCGATTCCACTACCGACCATGATCAGTGAATTTGCCAGGACATATCTTCTTTTGATGTACATTGCAACGATACCGATACTAGGACTGTAGATGAGGGCGTAACCAAGTCCTGTGCGATTGTATAAAGGAAGGTATACTTCATTAGGATGTATTCAATCCGCCTTGCAGAAAGTTTTAAGAGAAGGAATATGCTACAAACAAAAAAACTTCAATGAGTTGTCTCACGTAAGACAGTTAGCTGTACATTTATTGAATATTAAACGAGAGATTGTTATTTTCCCGGTAAATAATCCTGCCTAACATTGGAACATTTGAAGAGTGCTATGTATTGCGGGATATCTGTACCTTGGAAACTTACAGAAAGGGATGTATACATGGTATATGTACTGTTGTTTTAGAGTTGATATGTTGTCATACAGGATCGACAAGAATGATGTTGTGTGTTTGTTACTATCTATTGAGCCGCTAAGCATACTATAGGATTTAAGTTGTATGGAGACTTCTCCTGTAACACAGACTGATGATGATATGCCAATGCATTTCAATTCTACATAAGGTAGCTTCAGTAATCAGGAGGGGCGAGCAGTAGAAAATCGGGATGGTCCTTCTATGTAAAATGTGACCTTCCCCTATTCCTCTCTGAAATGTGAACAACCCTCATGTTTCCCAATTTAGTAATACATTACCTCTTGCTAAGAATTTCAAGTTTGCGATGTATATATAATTATATTTAAACACTTTGTTATGGTAAAGTATACAGCACATTGTTATTTGTAACGCCTGAAACTGACGCTCACAAGAAAATAGGTTTTTAGAATTGGTGTCGTTTGTTTGCTGTTATTTGTACGTCAATGAATACTTTTATGTACTGAACTGGTGTAATTTGTTACTTCTGTTAAATCATTCCTCGATACTAGAAACACACATTGAGAATTTAAATCCTTCATAACATTAGCAAAATCAATGGGACCCTCCCCAACCTTAAGTTTGCAAACTTTGACATCGACCTTCCCCAAAGGGTAGGTTTTGTAAAAAAGAATGGCACTTCCCAAAGTCCCCCGGCCCACCTTCCCTCGAAATAACGGAAGCTCCTGAAAGTGACAGTCATGAAATGATCAATTTAGCTGTTGTCAGTACTGCTAATACCCCCTAGATGCTTGTGTAAGTGTTTGTATATACATATCCTAGTCTTACTCACCTACGAGAACTCCAAATGTGATATTCACTACTTCAATAGTTGGAGCGAATGTACTTATAAATACGCCCGCCGACGAAATTAGAGTTCCCGCTGTGACGGTGGCACGATGACCGAACCGTTTCGTGCATAAGTTTGCTATGGGACCTGTGGATTGAAACAGGAGATTTGTATTCGCAATATTCAGTCCACACCGAGCACTTCAAATTTGACCTTGGTGCGCAAAAATATATATTAAATGTTGATATGATGAGCGATATTTCCGTTTGACCAATAAAACTCATAGAAAAATGTTTGATCGCAAGACGTGCGTGCAGAATGTAAGCTGACATTAGAGTCTTACTCGATCTCCCGCCTCTTGTATTATCTGGTCTCGTTTTATGTGTGAAATTCGTGTCAATTCTAGTTGTAGTAATAGCCAACAAGTTTGGGAATAAAAATCAAACGTAAAATATATGAAATCTTGCATTGCCACACATAATGTGCACAGAACGTTTTTCGCGAATGACGCAAATAGTGGACATCATTTAGCAGTTGGAATGATGAAAGTTGGTAACTCCGCAGAGTAGCAGATCACTCACACTCAGTAATTTATGTAAAACATTCCATTTCTGAAATATTCCATTATTGGCACTGGGAAAAGCACATCACAAAATATGTTTTGCAAATAACACGAAGCCTCACTAAAGACAAGCATTATAAAAAACTGACGCCTTGGGTGACTTTCCCTTAGAGTACTTGTGCACGATGTGAAATTACATTCGAGTGTCGCTCCAATTTTTCATTAATTTAATCGAGTAGAGAGTTTACAAGGTACCTTGGAATCTACAGTTGAAGTACCAATGTGGTAAAGTTGAGCCGCTACGTCAATAAAACGAAAAAAAACATTGTGTATTCAACCAGACATAACATACGTAGTTAACTATATCTCAGTCTGGCTCCATTCTTATGGAAAACACTTTCAACGATCAGTCAGCATGAAACAGGATCATGTACCTTTTACACTATATATGACCTTGCCAAAGGTCACGCCCTGACACTTTCCCTTGATGCAGTTCACTACAAAGCTCCCTTACATGAACTAAAATGTTAGAAATCAGTTTTCGATCGTACGCTTTTGGACGGAATATTACATCACAAAGTATTATAATGCCGAAGGATAAGAGATAAGGTTGATCATTAAAACTTACCGCATCCAAACTGGAACAAGAACATCAAGGACAACAGCCATGACGTGGTTGCTGAACTTGCATTGAAGTCCTGTTGCAGTGCAACAAATAATGGCGCTATACCTTGCTGTAGACCCAGAACAAATACGTTACAAACATGCGACGCCAAGACAACCATCCATCCGTAGAAACTGCCATCTTGTTGTGAAGCATTCGCGGCGTCTCGTCGACCAGGCTGTTGTTCCATGTTGTTTTGCGACCTTTCAGGACAGCCTCTCCTTAAACGACGATTACTGCAGACACTGGGCGCGAATGATTACTGATTAATTCGATCTAAAATTACGAGCTGGTCAGTGCAGCCATAGATGGACATTATGTTCATTATGTAGCGACAATGCCGAAGTGTTAACCGACTGATCACTAGCAGCTTTCACAAGCATTGAGCAGAGAATTTTTGAAAGACGAAAGCTATATACACCTCTTCATATCCAATGAAAGCCCGTGCATGATGCGTGACGTCACGTCGGGTCATGGGACCCAATTTTAAAATCATGACAGGGTATAACCACTGAAACCAGGTCCTTTCAGCAGCACAATAGAGCAAAACAGCCAGACGACGACCTCATGTACGGTCTTTGTTAAACCCTCCTATCCTGGATAGTTTTACGAGGAATGAATACAAAACACTCTCTTGATCTCGATGTGGCTTTTACTCCGTGAGGCAAATGGTATAGATGAGGATAGTGATCTGCACTACGTTTTCAGGCCTGCATGACAGAATCCTCCGAATTCGATAATGATTTCCAAAATAAATAGATGTAAACCCCACAGAGCGAGAATAGTCGATAGAAAGTGTTAACGCAATGGTAGGCTAATTAACAATTTTTTTGAATTCCTACATGTAACCTCTCACTGACAGCGTCGGGGTCCGCTGACCTTACGGCTGACATGTTAATATTTAGGTCATCTATTCGTTTAAGACCAAAGGTACAGAAACAAACAAAATTCTGGATGTCAGACACTTTCTGTCCTCGTTTTAACCTAATTAAACACTTTGAGCCTGAAGTTATAATTGTGATGATGATGATGACGCTGATGATGATGATAATGTACCTGTTTAATACAAGTTATACTATAAAAGTAAGCTTATTAAAGAGGTACTCCCATTTGGTAACATTTTTAAAACACGTTTTTTAAATGCCAACGGTAGATATTTGACGTGGCGACTGCGCGCGGATCGCGAGATTTCGATAAAAACATGTCATTTCCCGAGCGTATTTTTCACATCCCGAAGTTTTACGATCGTTATTATGACGCGAAATCCACCGAAGGTTTGTTGTTGTGCTGATTGACGATATCCTAGGGAGTCCATAATAAGTTCGAACGACGCAATTTTACCTCCCACTGCGAAGACTTTATATACAGCATTATGCCTTTACCACAGGTCAGTTTTTGAAAACTTCTTCTTAGCTTTGTCCTTGTCTTTATTCTAAACCAGTTGTATTATATTTTTAACCAATACCACATAAACATAAGTTTTTACGTGTTAAATATTAGCCGCCTCCGATGAGTACATTTTGTCGTCTGCCACACAGAGCGTGTGGTTCGCCGCGCGCGTGGTATGCGTCTATGTATACCACGCGGTGGCCTCTATGTATCAACCGCACGTAACTGGGCTAGTCACCTATGCGAATTCTGGTGGAATCAGCAAAAAATGTTTTTTCGTTTTATCACCAAGTCAGTAAGACTCAGCTTTCTCCCACGGGGCATGACCGATCACCGAGGCAAGTGGTACTGTGGCGTACAGCAGCATCAGTGTAGACTCGCACTCCATAGCTTAGTTGACAATGGCCCCAGTGCCAAACGTTCGATGTTCGGAAGCTGAATTTAGGTGGGCCACCGGAATTCAACCTTTTACTTTTTGAAGACATGTTTTTATCGATATCTCGCGATCCGCGCGCAGTCGCCACGTCAAATATCGACCGTTGGCACTAAAAAAATGTGTTTTAAAAATGTTACCGAATGGGAGTGCCACTTTAATCTAAAAAGTGAGAATGAAATCGAGATCAAATGAAGGAAAAACTTAAACTATACAAAATATATTAAAATGTCAAGACCCACAGACCTTGCACACTTCAAAGAAACAGTACCCCCTCCCCCAAAAAAGCCCACCAAACCTTGTTTGGAGGCAACAATAATCAGATATAGGCTGCAGAATGTTTGTACAAAATGTGATGTGAACTTTTTAAACAAGTTTTTTATTGAAGTCATCAGTTTACAATCTCAATAGTGGGAGAGTACATACATGTCTATTACAAAAACTGCAAGAAGTCAAGAAGTCTCATAGACTATAATAATATGCATATGAAAAAAAAACAATAAGATTTTCCAACTACATGTAATACATTCACTGTATTGTGGTTTTAGAAATAAAGAGTGTTTAGAATACCACCCCATTTGTTGTTGAATGTGTAAAGTCAATTTGTTCTTTTTGACTGCTATATTCTACTTTCTGTATCTTTTGTAGTAATGATTTGAAAATCAAATGATTTGGTTTCTGATTTTCAAGCTTTGACAGAGAAATATGACGTTTGGCAATCAAAATTAGAAAATTAACCAATGACGAGAGGTTCTTATCTCCAGGAAAAACATTAAGACCAACATTACTACCTAATAATATGAGAAAACCATGCAAACACTCCTTCGTAAATTCACAATCATAGAAAATATATAATAATGTTTCAACTTCCTTTTTACAAAAAGTACAATTATTTGATGGAACCCTTGGTGGTGTCATTTTAAATAGAACACTATTGGTATATAGATAGGTTGAATGTTATGTAGAATTTTAAACTGGAATTCACGGAGTTTCGTATGATTGTAACCTTGTAAGGAAGAGACTAAAGATGATACCAAAGATCAATATTGAGTCTTGTATTAAAAATGTAATTTGAATAAAATTCTGATTTCGGAGGAACAAAACAGTAATCTATAATGGATTTCGTGACATTTCTTATAGTACATGCATTTATTGCAATTTCCACAGATCCGACTTCAAATATGATCTTTTGATCTGGCAGAGTAAAATTCCTAATGGAATCATTCTTCTTCCACTTGCTTGGAATTACTTTAATCAAACTAAAACATTTGAGAATGGAAGACTGGGGAACACCCCTGTCCTTCATCTCATCCCAGTTCCGAAAATTACCACTTCTTTTAAACAATTGACCAACGTAAATAAAACCACAATCGTAGAATTCTTTGAAGAATATTGATTTTCTTCCGAAAAGAATGTTTTGTTGTTAGTCCTCTTTTATCAATACCACCAATGACAGTTTGTCTGCAAATTCTATCAGGGCCTAACTTTTTTCTATCTCTGTTTTACCCCACTCGTCTTAATTCATGAAGTCCTGCCCCTATCCTTATCTCAGAATCATAATTTCAGGCCGATGTAACGGAAATATCAAATAAATGTAGACGAAGTTTTGATAGAAGGATTTTCCTGATCTTTCAGCGAAATTTGTAATTGTGTCACTAAGATTATTTGATTTAATTGTCAATCCTAGCTATATGTAGCTCTTACCCAATTTGACGCATGTATTACCATAGACTAGAATAAATGATTTGCTATTAAAGCAGATTAACTAACTATTATTGCTTGGGTTTTCTTTACATTAATAAAGTTTCCAATTTGAACAGAATGTTTAAAGTGTATTTCAATCCCTCAGCAACCATCTTGTGTAGTAGAGTGAAGACAGGGTCATCAGTGTACAATAAGGAGTTAACTTTAGTATTATTCAACATTGATGGTTCATTATTTATTATTATGATTTTCCTCTAAAAAAAATCATTAAATCTTTCTGTTAGAATGAGGCATAATACTTTCCCTACAAAACTCCCAACAAAAATAGCCCTATCATTTTGGATCATATCTATCTCCTTTTTTAAAAATGGGAGTTATAAAGGAACGTTCAGTTATTATGGCCGGGGGTGGGCCGGCAAATTCTCTTTCAAAATAAGTGAACCCCCTACCCACGGCACCAAAAACTTGATGATCCCCTGTCAAGATGACAAAAAATAATGACCCCCTATCGTTTGAGTAAAGGTACACTCACAAACACCTCTGGAGGGGGAGTGGGCGATAGAATCCAAAAAAAGTTCTCAGATTTTTTCAAATGACCCCCTAACAAACTCTGCCCTTCTGACTTGATATAATTTGAAAGCCGCCCTAAAAGGGATTAGACAGACATTACAGGTGGGTCGCATTTTATTTTGCGCAAGCATTTTTGAAGGGTCGTGAAATTTCATGCATGCCGTTGGGGGAGGGTCACCATTTTTTGAGCAACTATAAGAAGGCAAAATGTGGTCGATATAGAGCTCCGATACATGGGAGTCTATTCGGCAAACTATTACATTTTCCCATAAAACTGGCAGGTAAAATTACATGTGTTTATACAAAAATTTGATATTTGGATTTCATCGATAATGTTGATTCACTATACATAATATTCTATGAGAAAACTATGAATAATACTTTTTAATATGAAACTAGCAATATCCATGCGTTTATAGACGTTTGATAATTTACATAATGTACTTGATTGGAATAGGTTGGTTACAACTCGTATGTGGACAAAAACTTTGATTTTGGAATGTCACTAAAAATATTCATCCACTATACATGGGAGTCCTATGACAAAACTCTGAATGATCCTTTCCCAATGTGAAACTTGCTATACTTGTGCATATATAAACGATGGATAATTGACACAATTGTACTTGATTAGAATAGGATGGTTACAAATGTATGAGCTTGTGTACAAGAAATTTGACTTTGGAATTTCACCAAAAGCGTTGGCGTTGACTCACTATACATTGGAGTCCACGGGGAAACTACAAATACTTTTTTACAATACCAAACTAACTAGATCTGTGCTTTTATAACTGTTAGATAATTGATACAAATGCACTTGACTCAAATAGGTTCTTTGAAAGTTCAGATGTAGACAACAATTATCAGTATTGGAATTTCACTTCTCATAGTAGTCTATAGGTAAACCATCATATATATATATATATATATATATATATATATATATATATATATATATATATATATATATATATATTATATACATATGTGTGTGTGTGTGTATGTGTGTATATAATACTTGCAAGCGATATATATTTGACGGTATAATCAATGTATAAGCTGTATGACATATGACATTTTTGTGATGTTTCCATGCAGTTGGTCACTTAACCGGATGCTGTACAGTTCCATTTGTAAAAATTCCACTTTGTGATTGACATTATGTGACTGAACGATCATTCAACGTCCTTCATCTGTAAAATCTAACCATAGACTCTCCGGTTCCAGATTTTCCTCTTCTGAACCCGTGGAATACACAAGAAAATGAGTGTTGCTAAAATGTACAGACTCCCACCAATGTAGAATGCGACACTGAAGGACTGTGTGTGGTCGTATGTCACACCTGCAAATTCACGAAGAAAATATTTTGTTAAAGAACTCGCCATGAACAATAAAAGTATTTATCAATTGTTCTTTAAAGTGGCATAATCCATTCCTTATTTATTTATAATTCTAGCAAGTATGAAAATTTAATGGACTTGATCACTCTCTGAACTTATATTCCAAAGTTATTGTAACTTTTAACATATCAGATGGTTTTCATCGGGTAAAATAAACTTACTTATTTATCTATTTATTTATTTATTTATCCATTCATCTTAAGCTGGCTTTCCCAAGTAAAAGTAAAATTGTTATCACAAATGTAAGATTATTTTCATTTCATTCCTAATAACGAAATTAAAATAGTTACCTTATTGATTGTTTGTATTATCATCAGGCCTGATAAACTCTCTTTCACTCGTAACACAATTATGAGAACATTTAGGGATTTCGAAGTACCTCTCCTCTGAAACGGCTCCAAAACCCAACGGCAGGTATATGTAATATTACTAGTAGCGTCAAACTGAAAGAATTATGTTATATCATGTGTCTGTGCCATAAATGTCGATTGTGACAGGCTATTCCTACCTGCAATGCTCGGACCAACCATTATACCAAGGCCACTTGCCACATCAGTCAGTGTCCAAGCCTCTGGCAATATCTCCATGCCAAAAAGATCCATATACGCTTTGAACAAGATGGAATTTATCACGCCAGTACAGAATCCAAAACCTACAAAACAGACAAAGTTTCTTTATTTTCTTTATGTTCCTGATATTGTTTTCGATTATGCTTAATTAATTGCACTATTATTATTTTCATGTGAATGAGATAAAAAAATACTCTACCTTTCCATATAAATCGAAATACATCACAAATTACTTCAAGTAAAATCACAAATTATTTTAAGTACGAAGTAATTATATCTCTTCCTTAAGTTTAGCAATCATCAGATTACTTTTGCCCTCGGGATGTTTGCCTTAGGGTTGGGACGTACCATTGTAATATAGATCTAGGTAATGCTAAAAGTCGATAAATAATATTTGCTTTGATGACGACACTTTGAAATGATCTCAGATCGTTTGTTTAAAAGAGTATATTTGTCAGCATTATGTGTAGACTCTGTAGTAGATAATGATTACATCGCTTGCTCATGGTAGAATAATGCTTTGTCAATGATTGACCACGATACAACGAAGTCCTATTCCCTCTTATTGAGAAACCAAATACAATTTCATAGTCCAGTTTTGTTCTCATACTTTTTGTAATGGTACGATTGCATGTGATTAGCATAGTGTGTCTAAAAGGTGTTATCAGTGTCGTCTTTTATATATATATATATATATATATATATATATATATATATATATATATATATATATATATATATATATATATAGGCCGAGGCTATTGCCACGCGCGTGGCAATAGACAACCTGGCTATTGCCACGCGCATGGCAATAGACAACCTGGCTATAGACAACCTGGCTATTGCCACGCCATGGTTTGGAACGATAATTCTGAGATGTTTTTCTGACCGATAATTGACTCTCTCAATGGTTCACGTCCTGAATCAATATTT
>LD358332.1:25520-38786 GCA_001465055.1 Ptychodera flava | reverse complement strand
ATATATATATATATATATATATATATATATATATATATATATATATATATATATATATATATATATATATATATATATATATATATTCAGACAACACACACAGGCGCATGGACGCACGCATATACGAATACGAATGACCTTTTCTTCAAATACTGAAAACATCCCGATTTGTAGCGCTCACCTGACACAAAAATCACCATCCCGGAGAAAGAGGTTATCAGAAGTAAACTGAAGATGCTAAGTGCCATCACTACGTACGATAGACAATAAAGGTAGATCACATGGAATGGAAGACGGTCACCAACCAAAGACGTAGTAATACGACCCAGTAGATCTGCAATGCCCATAACGGTGAGGGCAAAGGCTCCCCGCAATTCTGAGATTCCAATCGTTGTCATGAATTTTATCTGTATTCAAAGAAAATTGTATCATCAATTAAAAGCTTTCGCGATTAAATTTATCATCATCGTTTCAGACATCACATTAACGCGTGGAATTTAGAGTTATGTAAACTAACCGCCTATACAAAACACAATAAAGATCATTGTTTCCCATTACTAGTATTTGGTTTGGGTTTTGTTTGAATGATGACTGCGTGCCAGCGTAAAATAATCGCAATCATACCAATCCATACTCCGAGGACATTAGGTCAGAATTCGTAAGACAATAGTTGTAAACATAGACACAAAACAGCACAAAACAGAGAGTAAATAGACGGTACACAAACAAAGTCATATTCATGAAAGAAAGATATATGGACCTCTGGCCAGAAGACCACGAAGTGATGTCATAACGTTTGTATGGCGTTGACCACAAATATCGGTGCGATCCATCTATTGACAACTCTGTATGTACAGCACTTCGGGTCCGCCGGTATAGGGTGAAAGAAATTGGCCCCTTACATCAAACATCATATTAGATGTTTGTTTGTATTCACATATAGCTACGGTGGGAGTATAACACGAACAAATGACACCATCCAACTTCCCGAATTCGTTGTCTTACATGTGCTCATGGCAGGTGGGGACCCACATACACTGGCAGTGTCATAGCATCATTTTATTCTCTCACCCTGCATTATCAAGCGAATAGAATATTTTCGTGTCACAAATGCTTATTTGTCATGCTCTGTCCCTACAATAGTTGCGTGTATTGGAGGAACATGCCGCGTAGAATCAAAATTAAGCACAAACAGGAGACCTACTTCAAACTTTCAAAGTGAACGGGTTTCGTGGATCTCCCTTCGGTGACAAATGTATGAAAATAGACCGAAGTACTGTATTACGAGTGGTTTCTTTGTCTTCTACATCTAAATATAATGTTGTTACTAAATGCTTTTTACAGGTACGGCTACGACAATAACACTTTAATAGGTATAAAAACGTTTCGAATAGCTTTAAGTATGAATGAGTCAGTCAGAATTTTTACGTTGAATAATATTAGCCAAAGAAAGTCACTCGTGCAATGGTATATCTATAATAACGTAAACCAGTATTTACTTACAATCATAGAATCATAGACAGAGACAGAGTTCCCTGACTCTTGTGAGATATTGCATCGCCATCATTATTTAATACACAAGTAAAGAAAGCCAAAGTTGTTCTTTTCAAAAAAGGAGTGAATTATGATTTACAAGTGAACGAAAAATAAAACTTACTATTGACGTTCACTTTGATTGACCTTTTAAAACCACTTACGTCAGATAATAAGTATTGAAAAGCGGACACCAAACAATCCTCTTCTTTTCACTTGCCGTCATATATTTTTTCCGGCGAGGGTTAATTTCATTATTTTATGTTTCAATATATGCTCTCCTCTTCCACACTTACTCATTTAAATTGCAAAAACGTGGACGATATTTTTGACTTACCATGTTAACAAAGGGAAATAGCAAAGACAGATACGCCAAGACATTTCCGACAATCCAGAGCCACATTACCCGTGCTTGAAAGGCCTTCTGAAAAGATATGACATATCGACCAAAAGTCTGCGGTTCTTGCACTTTGTTAGATCCAGTTGAACATTCCAGTCGAAGGTTAGAAGATCCGACCTTTTTCCATGGTCTTTCACTTGGAATAGGTGTGTACGTCAAAACGCAGGGTGTACCGACCACACACAAGACACCACTAAATATTCTGAAAGTGTTTCGCCACCCGATATGCGCGCACAAAACCTCGATCAGTGGATTGGAACCTGGAGCACATAAAGCATATGAAAGAAATTACACATAAAGTAACGTTAATTTGTTGTTGCTTTCCATCAATTTGAGACTAATCTTTACGTTGATATTTGTAGATTCGGTCAGTTTCCGGTCATATGCAATTCCTCAATGGGCAAACAATACCGAAGTAATATTCGTGGTAATGTGATGTCTGTAGCCGTTTTTGTAATAATCCGTAAATTATGATACACATTACCACATTAGCCGCGTTGCAGTTTTAGGAGGAGTTTCGTATATTATCGATAAAAATGAGATTACATTGTCAGAATCGCTCTTTGCCGTACTCATTGTGCAATACCAGGAACACGATCGGAACTTATTTGGGATAATAGGATTTTCATATTTTTCGAATTTCTCAAAGTGTTAGGTGCGGTATAGCTTATTGTTGCAATATCACAAGTTACTCATAAAAACAAGTGTTTAATATAAAAAGAGCAGCAGATGAGATAACATTTGTACACTAAATCGACATTTCTTCAGCATCCAATTATCCCAAATTAGTTCCAATCGTGTTCCTGAGGATAGATTCTTCACAAATAAACTTACCAACACTCCAGCCAAGTGAAGCGAAACACGTCGCTCGAGCGCTGTTTTTTCGGGGAAAGTATAGCCCGATCAAGTTCAGTGACGAATTGTCAATAAAATTTGTTCCGACTCCGTAAAGTAAGCTGTAGGTCAGGAATAGAAGACTGGGTATCGTCACAAAAGATGACGCTAACATTCCCGTGGAACATAGGACGACCCCTGCAACTGCAACTTTTCTGTGTCCGTACCGTTTGAACAAGCCAGTCGATATTGGTGTGGCAAGGAAAATAATGCCGAACGCCACGGAACCGATCCATCCTAGGAAGGAAAATAAACAAACCCCCAATCATCACGAAAAATATTTTACGGAGATGATTTTCCTTTCAACTGATATAATGAGGCATATATGCTCTTATCAGACGTCATTATCCGACAATATGGCAAAGTTTTGTGTGCAGAATTTAATTATGGATAGAAGTTTTTAGAACTATTTGCCTTTTGATTTTAGTTTGTTGCAATCAAAATAAATTCTAATATAATTGATAACAAACATACAAATATCATTATCCTGGAATATCACAGAAAAGTCAGAAATGTATTTCCGGTGCGGGTCCATCCGATGTTCATCTCTATCGAGAAGACATATTCGGGCATGTCCGTACTGATTCGCATCACAAACAAATTAATCTATTTGGAATCTACCTAGATAACCTAGATATAAAGATAACTGACCTGTTTCCAAATCGGTGATTTCATACTCTTCCTGCAGCTTTACGAATATTACACCGAAAGAGCTCGGGATACCTGTTACAGGTATAATGACGATGAATGTACACACTGTAACAACCCAGCCCCATTTGTTCTTGACCTCTACCATTTTCAGTTGTAAGGACTGCCCTGCGATTGTCCCTTTTCGATCAGTCTGCATGCCACAGATCCACTGAGAGAGATACTGGCATTTGAAGAAGGAACTGTTGCCTGATGATCAATCGGATGACGGTACACACTGGTACTTCACACTCCCTGAGTCTGTTGTTGAGCAATAAAGTGTAAAGTACACGTCCTTCGAAAGATGGCAAATGACGACTGTTTTAATTTCCATCATGGCCGACACAGACGGCAGGCGAATGCAACGAATGACCGAAAAGCAACTGGATGATTTTGTAGATCGATTTCTGAACAACGGTGCCAACGATGGAGTTGACGATCTTACACGAGCTCAATTTCAGGGACTGTGGTACTTGTTAAATCCACTGAACACGACGTCTGAGATGAATGGCCTTGTTGACACCAATCGCAACAAAACGTGAAGAATGTAAAGGCTATAGTCTTTTCAGTTCGTGTACAAAGGTGGTTCCGCCTTTTGGTTTCATAAGAAATGGTAAACTTACAACCCGGTCACCGTCCTCATAAAGTTCATCGCATTGACAAAGTCCCCGGATGGACATATCTAAATCATTACATTACTTTTGCAACAAATCCCATGCTATATGGTTCATGCCCGTCAAAAATATTTTCAAGAATTACCGACCTGTTTTCAATCTGCCATTTCTTTCGAAAGAACTTCAGAAGATCATCGCTGTTCTAATCACCGATCACTGTAAAAAAACCTACTCCAGCCATCATTTTAATCAGCATACACAAAATTTCACAGTACAGAAACTGCCCTCTTGAATGTACACAATGACATTTGTTCATCCCTGGACTCTGGGATGAACTTATGTTGTACTAATTCTATTCGATCTCTCTGCTGCGTACGATACTATCGATTATCAATCAGAACGTATTGCTTAACAGACTCTCTCATCTTGGTATCATTGGTGTTGCCCTCAAGTGGTTCCACTCATATACTTTATGCAAAAGTGACCATCCGTCAAAATCAAGGATATCGTCAGTGAACCATCAGAACTCAGTTTAGGAGTGCCACAGGGCTCTGTCCTACGCCCTCTTTTGTTCACAATCTACATTGCTCCATTAGGTAATTTAATTCACAAGCGTGCTCTTAAATTCCACTATTATGCAGACGACAACCAGCTTTATCTTTCATTTTCTCATCGTGACTGTTCTGTAGCCTTGTCCTCAGTCGACACCTGTATTCGTGACATCAAGGAATAGATGACTCACAATAAACTCCAGCTCAACAACAATAAAACAAAAGTCCTTCTGATTCGCTCCAAGTTCAACTTTGCACCTTTTCCATTCAACAGTGTCAACATTGGTTCTACTTCGATCGTACACCCGTCTCATCATCTCGTAATATCGGCATGGTCTTTAACAACAATTACATGTTCAGTCAGCACATTAAGTACACTTACAAATCAATTTACAGCCATCTCCGCCGGATTGGATCTATACGACGCTACCTCACTTAATGAAGCATACCAACCCTTAATACATGCAACTTTGACAGCCAAACTTGACTATTGTAATTCACTTCTATATGGACTCCCAGATAACACAATGGGCCTGTTACGAGCCGAAAATACTGCAGCGAGAATACTAATAATCACACACACCAGGAAATTTACGCCGATCACCCCAGTTCTAAACCATCTCCACTGGTTACCAGTTCGTCTCAGTATTGACTACAAAATTTTGCAGTTAACTTTCAAGGTATTCACTACCAGACTCCTGCGTACATCAGTGAGCTACTCCAGCACTATATTCCAACTCGTACACTCCGCTCATCCATCAAGACACTTTAACATCTACAACCTACAAAACCAACAACTATGGTGGCCGTGCATTGTCATACGCTGCACCAAACTACAGAACGCAATACCACTCGACATCAGAGAATTTCCATAACTTGGAAACATTTAAAAGAAAACTGAAAATGTACATGTTCTCCAGAGCATACTGTGTGGTTTAGTCATTGAGCGTCATAGAGCAAAGCATTGTTTTTGGAATTGGCGTTATATAAACTTTGCTGATTGATTGATTGATTGATTGATTAAAAATCAAGATCGAGCAAAGCCTCTTAACACTTTCAGCCACTCTAGATTGCATGATCTAGCATGGCTATATTTAACAAACGAAAATTATTTGATCTTCACGGAATCGAAGCTCTTTAACTTTGTAATGATCGACACAGCATTCAGATGTAGGCCGCCATTTCGCAAATCCCTGTCGAAGTAGCAGATGGTAGTTGATCACAAGCGACACGGCAACGCTTGTATATGGAACCCAAAATAAGTAATTCATGATGACACTTGGTTACGCTTAAAATATTCAAAACTGTGTACATCCGCTAAAGCAAAAAAGTACACTCATATAAATGCTACCGCGAAAATCGTAAAAAATTATATATATATATATATATATATATATATATATATATATATATATATATATATATATATATATATATATATAGGTTTGCATATGCGTTGTATGTGTGAGTTTGTGGATGAGCAAGTGTACCACATGCACTTAAAATGGCCATTATTACATGTACACCATACGAGTTCGATGCGATGAATAGCTCTAGAGGTGACGGTTATTCTAATCTTCACGTTTTTAAACTTGAACGCCATGTATATCAGACAGCATAGTCAATGTATTAGCTGTATGACATTTTAGAGTTATGTCCATGCAGTTGGTCTGTTAATCGGATGCTATACCGTTCCATTTGTAAAAATTCCGCTTTGTATTTGACATTATATGACATTATTTGTGATTGATATCGTTCGACGTCCGTTATCTGTAAAATCTAACCATAGACTCTCCGGTTCCAGATTTTTCTCTTCTGAACCCGTGGAATATACAGGAAAATGAGTGTTGCCAAAATGTACAGACCCCCACCGATGTAGAATGCGACGCTGAAGGACTGTGTGTGGTCGTATGTCACACCTACAAAGTTATGAAGAAAATATTCTGTAAGAAAACTCGCCATGAGCAATAAAAGTATATATCAATCTTCTTTTAAAGTGGCATTATCCATTCCTTATCTACTTACAATTCTAGCAAGTATGAAAATTTAATGGATTTGATCACTTTCTCTTCAGAGTGAAAACCTAGGGATCACGTTTGACCATAGACGCAGTTTGATCAATTTTCATATTTATTTATTTATTCATTCTGACATCCAACAGGCATAGCCCAATAACTTGATGCAAACAGAGAAAAATTAAAACATGAAAAAGACAAATTACATCATGCAGAAACTAACTAAAAAAGGCACTAAACAAGTAACAACAGAGACTGACAAACATCAAAAACTATTGGTAGTAAAATGACTATCAGCAAGAGATGATAAAACAGATGACACTTGGGTTTTAAAAGCACTAAGACTGGTAAACAAATCAATATCAAAACGATAGACGCTATTTAAAAGTGACATTGCCCGACCCGAAAAACAATATTTAGACAGGTTAGCTCGGTGATTTGGTATCCGGAAAAGGTCAGAAGACCTGAGACGCATTGGGGGCACAAAGAAGTTGAAGGAGTTATTAATATCTGGACAATCGGTAATGAAATTGAGACACTTTTGAATAAAACAAAGATCTAAAACTTGACGACGAATAAAAAGAGGCGAAAGTTAAAATAAGAACATAATGTAAAATATTTATCAACATTGTACTCCATACCCTCCTTAAAACAAAGATATTTAATAAATTTCTTCTGAACTCGTTCAATTCATCAATGTACAACTTCTGGTGTGGAGACCACACTACCGAACAATACTCACGGATACTCATAACAAGTGCAATGTAAATACTTTTAATTGCAGTGGTATTAGTGAAGTCGCAGCAAGTCCGTTTAATAAAACAGACCAATTGATGTACTCTTTTGATTGTGCAATTGATGTGATGTACAAAGCTAAAATTTTTGGAGAAATAAACACCAAGATCCTTCATGACATCAACACGTGTGATTGATTGCTTATAAAGCTTATAATTGGAATTAACCGGAATACGCTTGTTGGAGAATGAAATAACAGAACATTTTTTAAGATTTAGTTTAACTTTCCATGCTTTGCACCAATTTCCAACAAGAGAAATATCTGATTGCAGTAGCCTGCAATCCGATTTAGTTTTGATGATCCGAGAAAATTTCGAATCATCGGCATACAGAAACATGGTCGAATGATGGATAGACATGGGCAGGTCATTGATATATAAAATAAATAAAAGTGGACCCAGTAGTGAACCTTGAGGAACACCAGAGGGAACACACATCTCCGCAGACTAGATTAGTGGCTGTTGATCTGCGCGGAAGAAACCCATGCTGAGAATCGTGAATAGTACTTTTAACGTGATTGTAAATATACTTGTGAACTAAACCCTCAAAAATCTTGCTGAAAAGTGGCAAAAGAGAAATTGGTCTGTAATTTGTGACATAGTTCCTAGCACAAGACTTAAAAATCGGAACAACATTCGCGATTTTAAAGGCAGACGGAAAATAGCCAGCACTGAGAGACTTATTAAAAATAATGCAGAGCGGAACACTTAACAATCCGTGGCACAATTCGGCCAACCAATAAACCAATTTGGATCGGGTTGGAACGGGTGCAATTTATAAAGTGAGCCGGCATACGGATTAAAACTATGATATGAGGAGAACATCATTGCGTACACAGATTGACAGCTGAATAAATTGATCAGATAAAATTAAATGTGGATGCCGCGCTCTGATTGGGCTGATGACTGTCACAATTTTACACAATGTTCCAGTTTGCGACGTTGACGGGAAGCGCGCAAAACATCAGCAGGTCAGGTCAAACTGATTATATCGGACTTTCCTTTCCGGCGGCCGCAACACTATCGTTCCTTGTATGTTCGTTACTCGATCCATTGAACGAGTTACCCGCGCAAATAACTGTCACAATTTGATGCATTCCTAGGCCAAAGATAGATACTATCAGCTGCCACGCCCCAAATGAAAAGGGAAAATCGGACATTTGGTATATTGGAAATTGACAAAACGGAAATACGAATTGTGGGAAATAGAGTTTGTCAGAGGGAAATTTGAATGGCCGTAAAGTGCCATCCTCACAGCAGTATACACCTGTTTCCTATATTTCAATCTCAGCCCAAAGATTTTAAATTTAGAAATAGGCCTAAAAGTTAATAATCAAGATGACAAAACCATTTGAAAATTGAAAATTAGCTCCATTACGATTTTCTTTTTTGAAAATGCAAATTGGTTTCTTGGTTGGCCGAATTGTGCCACGGATTCTTAACTCATCTGTGCACTGTATGTAATAAAATTGTGGGCGGAATTTTGTCTGGGCCGCATGCCTTATTACAATCGACCGTCTTCAGTTTCCAAGAAACTTCGTCAACCGTAAAGTGCAAATTACTAAAAGTACCATTTTTGAAAACCTGACAGGTTGGGACATCAGTAAGATCAGAATCTGCACAATATGTACTCAAAAAAAAAACCAAAAAAACCCCAAAACAACGGAACATATCCGTGATATCATCGATGGTCGAACATTGAGAATCGTTGTAGCATAAAGTTGGGGGACAGAAGAACATTTATGTTTGCATTTACTTAAAGAATGACCAAAAGCGTTTAGAATTATCGACAATCGACTCCTGGATGTTGTTGATAAACTCTGCATAAGTAGCACGCTGTAGAACTTTGATTGGGCACGTAAACAGGAAAAGGTCAGGTAGTCAGAATGCTTGCCCGTACGTTTAAAACGGAAAATTAAGGGCTTTACTTTTCTCGCGCGGCAAGAAAATCATATCAGTCGTGTACCATTGTGGGTATTTACATGAACGAATTCTGGAGATAGGAACGCTGTCTTTGATTGCTGCGTACAGAAAATCATGGAAGATCTGCACGCAGTCTTCTACCTCGAATGAATTTAAAATATTCCAGGGAATCGATTGCAGCTGCTTTCTAAGATGATCAAAATCAGCCTTTCTATAATTAAAGACAAATTTATCAGCAGACTTTACACCTTTGTCAACTTTACATGAGAGATGGCATTCTAGCGGCAGATGATCTGATTGCACAGCCCCCTCACACACGCTGACTGACACGACTGTGTCATTAGCGTAAATCAGGTCAAGAACATTGTATTTTCTAGTACAATAATAAGTTAATTGGAAAAGACTGTGATCAGAAAGGGTTTCGATAGATTTATCTGATTTAATGGAATTCCAAGTGAGCGGTTCAGCAACATTTCCATCGTGTTGACGCCAAATGATATCTAGGAGATTAAAGTCTCCACAGAGATAAATAAAATCATGCTGTTTAGCAACGTTGATGACACGAGAGATTGACATCTCCAGTTTATAAAGCAAATCAGACGTTGCATCAGGTGGAATATAAACAACACCAACAAAAACACTGTAACGACGGACCATTAAAAATAACGATGTTCTCAAACCTTCTCCTACTGATTTGAAATAGTATTTCAAAAGCAATTACTTTAGTCTTCACTTGTTTTCAAACCAGACTACCATAAACGGTGTTAAAATTTGTTACAAAATATTTTATCTTAGCGGTAGATGATGCTTTCTGCATCTGAACTCGGTAAGATAAAAGTTTTCTAACTGTGATAAAGACAGGGACTTTATATTTGCACAATCACGCACACTTGGTTAACATATGTACGAAGATTATAATTTATATTTCAAAAGTTATTGTAACTTTTAACATATCAGATGGTTTTCATCGATGAAAATAAATTTACTTCTTTATCTGTTTATTTATTTACTTATTTATTCATCTTAAGCTGGCTTTCCCAGGTAAAAGTAAAATTGTTATCACAAATGTAAGATTATTCTCATTTCATTCCTTATTACGAAATTAAAATACCTTATGGATTGTTTGTATTATCATCAGGCCTGATAAACTCTCTTTCACTCGTAACACAATTATGAGAACATATAGAGATTTCGCAGTACCTCTCAAACGGCTCCAAAACCCAACGGCGGGAGTATATGTAATATTACAAGTAGCGTCAAATATTGCTTCTAAACTAGTGAAAGGATTTCGTTATATCATGTGTCTGTGCCATAAATGTCGATTGTGACAGGCTATTCCTACCTGCAATACTTGGACCAACCATTACCGCAAGGCCACCTGCCACTACAGTCAGTGTCCAAGCCTCTGGCAATATCTCCATGCCAAAAAGATCCATACACGCTTTGAACAAGATTGAATTTATCACGCCCGTACAGAACCCAAAACCTACAAAACAGACAAAGTTTCTTTATTTTCTTATCAATAAAATATGTTCCTGATATTGTTTTCGATTAGGCTTACGATCATGCTAGTTGTACGGCAATGTTCTTTTGGAAAGGTGCTAAATTATTTTGAACAATTTCTTTTCATTGCACCATTATTATTAGCAGGCAATGATTACATCGCTTACTTCATTGTCAAAAACTGAAGTCGTTCTCAATTGTTTTAGCGCTTACCTGACACAAAAATCACCATCCCGGAGAAAGAGGTTATCAGAAGTAAACTGAAGATGCTAAGTGCCATCACTACGTACGATAGACAATAAAGGTAGATCACATGGAATGGAAGACGGTCACCAACCAAAGACGTAGTAATACGACCCAGTAGATCTGCAATGCCCATAACGGTGAGGGCAAAGGCTCCCCGCAATTCTGGAATTCCAATCGTTGTCATGAATTTTATCTGCATTCAAAGAAAATTGTATCATGAATTAAAACCTTTTTCCCGATTAAGTTTATCATAATCGTTTCAGACATCAACGTTAAAAGGGGGAATTTAGAGTCAGGTAAACTAATCGGATATCCAAAACACAATAACGATCATTGTTTCTCATAATTTGATGGAAGTTTGATTTGAATGATGACTGCGTGCCAGCTTAACATGATCCATACGTGCGTTGACTACAGATATCGGTGCGATCCACCTATTGACAACTCCGTATGTACAGCAATTTCGGTCCTCCGGCATATGATCAAGGAAAATTGGCCCGTACATCAAACAGGGTGTATGTTGTGCGCCATATTGGATTTTTGTTTCGCACATAGCTACGGTGGCAGTATAACACGAACGAATGACATCATGCATCCAACTTCCTGAATTCGTTGTCTTACATGTGACTATGGAAGGTGGAAAGCTCTCCACGCTGGAAGTGTAATAACACAAGTGCCTTGGTGCTCTTAGGATCCCACACGGGATCAATTTGTTCTCACACCCTGCGTTTTCGAGCAAATAGAATATTTTCGTGTCATAAATACTTTTTTGTCATATTCTGTCCCCACAATAAGGCGTGTATTGGAGGATGTCGCGTAGTGTAAAATCAAACTTAAGCACAAACATGGCACGAACTTCAAAATCAACGGGTTTCGTGGATCCCCCGTCGGTGACAAATGTATGAAGATAGACCGCAGTACTACATAACGAGTGCTTTCTTTGTCTTTTACATCTAAATATAATGTTGTTACTGAATGCATGCTGTCTAAAGGTACGGCTATGATAATTACTCTTTAATAGGTATAAACACGTTTCGAACAGCTTTACTATAAATGAGTCAGAATCATATTTTTTAAGTGGAATAATATTAGCTAAAGAAGGTCTATAGATAGAGACAGAATTCCTAACTCTTGTGAGATATTCCATCTCCATCAATATTAACACATCTAAAGAAGGTCAAAGTTTTTCTTAAAAATGGAGTGAATAGTAATTTATAAGTGAACGACAATTAAAACGTACTATTTATTTTCACTTTGATCGCCCTTGTTTACCAACTTTTCGACACACACCAGATAATAAGTATTAAAAAGCTGATGGCTACGACGGTGGAATACGCGTCAGTTAAAAGTCATCCTCTTCTTCTTTTCGCGTGCCGTCATATATTTTTTCCGGCGCGGGTTAATTTCATTATTTTATGTTTCAATATCATGCTCTCCTCTTCCACACTAACTCATTTAAATTGCAAAACGTGTGAAAAATGTGGACGATATTTTTAACTTACCATATTAACAAAGGGAAATAGCAAGGACAGACACGCCAAGACAGTTCCGACAATCCAGAGCCACATTCCCGGTGCTTGAAAGGCCTTCTGAAAAGATATGACATATCGACCAAAAGTCTGCGGTTCTTGCACTTTGTTAGACCTAGTTGAACATTCCGGATGAAGGTTAGAAGATCCGACCTCTTTGCATGGTCTTTCACGTGGAACAGGGGAGTACGTCAAAACGCAGGGTATACCGACCACACACAAGACACCACTAAATATTCTGAAAGTGTGTCGCCACCCGATATGTGAGCACAAAACCTCGACCAGGGGATTGAAAGCCAGGGAACCTGAAGCAAATCAAGCATACAAAAGAAATTACAAGTAAAGCCACGTTATTTGGCGATACTTTCCAATAATCTGTGACTAATCTTTACGTTGATTTTTGCCGGTTAGGTCTGTTTCTCTGCATATGCAATACCACAATGTGCAAACAATACCGACGCTGCGTAGCAATGTGGTGTCTGCGGCCATTTTTGTAATAATCTCTGAATTATGATACGCATTATCACGTTATTGCCGCGTTGCAGTTTTAGGAGGAGTTTCGTAATTTATTGATAAA
>LD358332.1:0-25508 GCA_001465055.1 Ptychodera flava | reverse complement strand
TTTCCGGGGAAAATATAGCCCGATCAAGTTCAGTGACGAATTGTCAATAAAATTTGTTCCGACTCCGTAAAGTAAGCTGTAGGTCAGGAATAGAAGACTGGTTAGCGTCACAAAAGATGACGCTAACATTCCCGTGGAACATAGGACGACCCCTGCAACTGCAACTTTTCTGTGTCCGTACCGTTTGAACAAGCCAGTCGATATTGGTGAGGCAATGAAAATAATGCCGAACGCCACGGAACCGATCCATCCTAACACGCAAATAAAGCAAAACCCCAATTATCACAAAAATAATTAATGGAGATGTTTTTCCTTTCAACTGATATATTGCCTCTGCGAGGCATGTATGCTCTTATCAGACCATCTTATCAAACAATATGGCAGAGTTTTGTGTGCTAAATTCAATTGTGGATAGAAGTTATTAGAACAATTTGCCTTTTGATTTTGGATTGTTGCATTCAAAATAATATTTAAATGCAATTGATAACAAACATACAAATACCACTATCCTGGAATATCACAGAAAAGTCAGAAATGTATTTCCGGTGCGGTTCCATCCGATGTTAATCACTATCGAGGAGACATATTCGAGTATGTCAGAACTAACATGCATCACAAACAAATTTATCTATTTATAATCTATCTAAAATCTTATTTCCGTCAATTCACTGCATTTTATTGCCAGTTTTCTTATTCGTAACGATTTCTCATGCATTAGTCACCCTAGCGCGTTTTTTGTTCATTCGAATTGAGATTAGGGCTCGTGTTATGTATATCTGGTACTACCCCAGGAGCAGACGACATTATTAGGAAGGGCACTGGTTTTGTGAATTTACCAGTTATTGGTGACGTTGGCCGCATAAAGAATTTACAGTACATTATTTTTCATATATATAAATATCTATCTATCTATCTATCTATCTATCTATCTATCTATCTATCTATCTATATATATATATATATCTATATATATATATATATATATATATATATATATATATATATATATATATATATATATATATATATATATATATATATATATATATATATATATATATATATAACTTACCTGTCTCGAAATCGGTGATTTCATATTCTTCCTGCAGTTTTACGAATATTACACCGAAAGAACTTGGGATACCTGTTACAGGTATAATGACGATGAATGTACACACTGTAACAACCCAGCCCCATTTGTTCTTTACCTCTATCATTTTCAGTTGTAAGGACTGCTCCGCGATTGTCCCTTTTCGATCAATCTGCATGCCACAGATCCACTGAGAGAGAAACTGGTATTTGAAGAAAGAACTGTTGCCTGTATGATCAATCGGATGACGGTACACACTGGTACACCGCACTTCCTTAGTGTGTTGTTGAGCAATAAAGTGTAAAGTACACGTCCTTCGAAAGATGACAAATGACGACTGTTCTAATTTCCATCATGGCCGACACAGACGGCAGGCGAACGCAACGAATGACCGAAAAGCAAATCGTCGATCTTTGTAGACTAGGACCGATATCTGAACAACGGTGCCAACGATGAAGTTGACGGTTTTACACGAGCTTAACTTAAGGCACTGTGGTACTTGTTAAATCTACCGATCGCGACTTCTGAGATATGGCCTTGTTGACCCCAATTGCAACAAAACGTGAAGAACGTGAAGGCTATACTGTTTACAGTTCGAGTACCAAAAGGTGGTTCCGGCTTTTGGTTTCATCAGAAATGGTAAACTTACAACCGGGTCACCGTCCACCTAAAGTTCATCGAAATAACAGAGTCCCCGGATGGAAATATCCTATTCATTGAACTATTTTGCAAGTAATAAATATCAGCAAATCCAATGCCATGGTCTATGCCGATAAAGATCAAGATCAAGCAAAGCCTCTTAACCCGTTCAACCACGCGAGATTGCATGATCTAGCATGGCCATATTTAGCAAACGAAAATAATCTGCTCTTCAGGGAATAGAAGCGCACAGCACTCAGATATGTAAGCTGCCAAAGTAGCAGATGGTTTTCAGTCAAGAGAAAGAAGACCCTTTTGGCGGCTCTAAGGGCAAAATAATGTATAAATTTCCTCCAGTTCCGCCTTGATACGATACCATAGAATCAAGTAATTATTTATAAACACTCAGTATTTATTAAATTTTACTGTACGGGTATTTAAAGTATTTATTACAAACAAGGAGTGTTCTGGGTCCTTTGGTTTAGCAACCTTGACGTCAAAACCTGATGTGCTATTTTTTAAACCAGAGTCAAAGCACATGAAGTTCATGTTTGACTAAATTTACATCCTCCAATATTAAATCTTTCGATTCTGAGAAAATTGTGCGAAAACAAAATGTTCGGTCGTATCTAAGACATGTGAGCGTCAAAAGTCGAGACATTTTGTATACGTACAGTGAAACCGTTACAATACGGCCTTGGGTAGGTCAACAAATAGTTTTAAGGTAAACAAAATGTCAGAAAGGTCAGAAAAGCTGGAGTATAGAAGTTAGATGAGAAAAGCACAGAGACAAATACATCTACGATTATATAGCACAAAAATAAATTATAAATACAGTAAATATAATATAAAAATTAATCATATTTCATTATTGGCTAAATGATGGTGATGTTCTTCGGTCATATTAGGTTTGACATTGTTATTGACTTGTATTATTTGAGAAGAATTAATGAACATGTGGTTCAGTGACTTGAAATATCCTGGAAGAGTTCAAAAGTTGTATTTTCAACATCGCTTACAGTCAGATCGGATAAAGAAAGCGATGACCAAATTTCTATAGCATAACAGCAATACATGCTAGCGAGCTCATAGCTTTACGCTGAACGAGGCAGAACCCAAGTGTCTTATAATGTAGGGTTACAACTGACAATCATTACGTCATTCATCAAAATAATTCAGGTTTGCAATTAATTTCAAGGGTGTATCTATTACAACAAATGCTATGCTATTTTAATCTTCAAACCCGGCCTGTCTTTTCATAAAACTTTGTACATCGTACAGCGAACACTCCAACACCACAATCATGTGATAACATGTAAGCTTTGGCGGGCTAGTATGAGCTCACGAGAGTGTCTGTGCTTCACTAAGAGAAACAGCACGGTTATCTGTCTGATGAACGTTTTTAGATATATTACATAGCGAAACACCTTAACAACCTGTAAAGTTGAGTCGCGCACAACTAGCAAACTCTTCAATTTGATGAAGGTGGCTAGAAGGAGGTAAGAAGAAGAAGAAAGCTTACTCTTTCTATCAGAGCCGTGAGAAATCTTCTCACGCAATCATGCAGCTTCATTCTATGCTCATTTACTTTACCTTACTTGATGGACGAGTCGTGCTGCACGCCCGATCTACATCAAATCTCATGGAACTTCTAATTCTGTTGCCGAATATCAATTAATTCCGAGGACATTTCGTTGCTGCTTCGCCCTCGATCGGGTCTTATGAAGGGATCGACCACAACAACCAGAAGACCAGCGGACACAGAACACACGCCGTAGAAATAGAACGAGTTGTCATAATCACCGGTTTGGTCATATATCAAACCTGAAAAAATCGTGTAAGATTGTTAAAGATAATGAATATAGTTTTGAAGAGCAGTGATTCTGATAATTTATACGCTCATTGCTGCTAAAAGTAAACTAGTTTGCGCCTTCCAAAACGAAATTAGAAAATTGGGTCCATTCACAATTTTCAAATGATTTCTTTATCCCACACACAGCAATTATCGGTTTCTCCTCATGTCCGTTACTCTTGCTGTTGAAAAAGCCCTCTGCGCAAACAACTATGAATCACAACAAAACAGTTCACTTCGACTTTCTTAACGTAAATTCTATACATTTTTAAGTCGGAAAGGCGGGAAAAACTGTTCAAGCACGCCAAAATTGAATAGAAAAATTAGAGTTTTAGTAAATTGAAAATAGGAAACGGTGAATGTTGGAAAAACAGAGCCCCTGGTATGCAGGAGGGAAATTTGAATGACTGCATAGTGCGATCCTCTCAGCGTTGTGTAGCAAGAGAGCGTTCAGTTATTATTGGTCAGGGTGGGCCGGCAAATTCTTCCTGTGCATGAGTCAAAATAAATGAACCCCCTACCCATTGTACAAAAAAATTAATGACCTCCTTTTAAGATTACACTAATTTCACAACTCCCACCCCAAAACATTGCTTGATTAAAGTTGCACTCACAAACACATCTGTAGAGGGGGCGATAGAATCCAAAAATGTTCTCGGTTTATTTCAAATGCCCTTCCTAACAAACTCACAATGCATTGAAATTTCCCTTCTGACTTGCTATAATTTTGAAATCCCCCTAAAAAGTTTGGACTAATATTACAGGTAGGTTGCAATTTTTGCGCAAGCAATTTTGAAGGGTATGATGAAATATCACGCATGCCTTTTGAGAAAGGTCACCATTTTCTGTGTAACTATAGAGTGCAAAATATGGCCGATGTACCTGGTAGTGCTTAATCCTAAAATATCAAATCATAATGCATGGACGTCTGTCTAATGGGCAAATTATAACATTTGTCCCATAAAAACAAGCTATGTCAGTCTGTAAATTAAAACATGTTTGATAATTCATGTAAATGCACTTTAAGTGGCTGTTAAAAAGTGTGTGTGTACAAAAAATTTGATTTTGGGATTTCATTGATAATGTTGATTCACTATGCATAGAAGTCTATGACAAAACTATGAATAATAATTTTTCAAATAAAACTAGCAATCTATGTGCATTTATGGATGTTTCTTAAGGTTCCAAGACAAGAAATTGACCTTTGATTTTGGGATTTCATCGATAATTCACCAATAATGTTGATTCACTATACATTGAAGTGTATGATAAAACTATGAATAATATTTTTACAATACTTAACTAAATCTGTGCTTTTATAAGTGTTTGGCAATGGATACAAACATGCTTGATTCATATAGGGAATTGAAAGTTCAGATGTGGACAACAATTTCAGCCAAACGGTATTATTTCACTCCTCATGGTGGTCTACAGGAAGACTATTAAATATTTTTCCTGGCAAAACTAGCAATATTTCTAATATGCAAGTAATAGGAATTGTTCATTACCCTCAGCGAAGTCGATTTACAAAGAGACAAGCCTGTATAGAGTTGCCAAGGTAACATGTTCATGTGACAGATACTTGTACTTTTATTCCGATTTACACTTAATGACTTCAGAGAATGAAGTCATGCAGCGAATTAGTTTTGTTTCTCAGAATATTTTTAAACATTGAAACTGACCCCCTCTGTGCTGTTTGAATAATACATGACCCCCTCCCCCTTTGCAGTTTTAAAAAATAAAGTGAAACGCCCCCCGGATTTAGCCGGCCGACCCCTGGCCTTAATAACGGAACACTCCCCAATTTCTAACATCACGAAAGGTTTTCAATATACAGGATGAGCCAAAAAGTGAATCATAAAGACGATGAAACAATTTGAAAATGAACCCTATTTGAAATTTGTTTACTGAAAATGCACATTTGCTTATTTGTTGGCCGTGTTGTGCAATGGACTAGCAAGAAATCTTGGTTAATACATTGCATATATTCAAATCTCGCAACGGGGAGTCATACATAATGAGAATACATATATACAAGCGACCTAGCGGCCGATGTAGCTCCGCCGTGTTTATGTAGAGAATAACTATTTTTGACACATGTTGATGAAGAAGATGGAAATCTTTGATAGCTCAATGCAGTGGCTAGAAAAAAGTGGCTAAAATAGCTGCAAAAATACACAATTGAAGATTTGATCATACTTTTAATATATCACATCGGATCATCCCCAAGAACATGTCAACCAAAGCTATCTGATGAGTTTTTGGAGAATAAAACTTTCTGACCAAAATGGCAACAATTGCCCCCCAAAATAAAATTGCAGATTTCATCATAATTTCAAAAGATCAAATACAGATCATGTGTAGGAACCTGCATATCGAATTTCAAAGCAATCAGACCAGTACTTTTCCAGAAACACATTTTTTGACCAAAAATGGAAAAATTGCCAAAATTGCAAAAAAATACGAAATTGCAGATTTCCTCATTATTTCAATAAATATCGTTTAGTTCATCTATTTGAACCTGTATACCAAATTTCAAAGCTATCAGATGAGTAGTTGTGGAAATACAATTTTTTGACCAAAAATGGCAAAAATTGCCCCAAAAATATAAAATTACATATTTCATCAGAAATTCAATATATATTACTTAGTTTATCTATAGAAACTTGTATACCAAATTTCAAAGCTGTTAGACCAGTACTTTTTGAGAAACACATTTATTGACCAAAAATGGCAAAAATTGCCCCAAAAATACAAAATTGCAGGTTTCATCATAATTTCAATAGATATCATTTAGTCCATCTGTAGGAACCTGTATAACAAATTTCAAAGCTATCAGATGAGTAGTTTTGGAAATACACATTTTTTGACCAAAAATGGCAAAAATTGCCCCAAAAATACAAAATTACAGATTTCATCAGAAATTCAATATATATTACTCAGTTCATGTATAGAAACCTGTATACCAAATTTCAAAACTATCAGATCAGTACTTTTTGAGAAGTACATTTTTGGACCAAAAATGGCAAAAATTGCCTTAAAAATGCAAATTTGCATATTTCTGCACAATTTGAAGAAATCTGAAATAGATCATCTAAAGGGACATATGTACCAAATATCAAAGCTATCTGACTGGTAGTTTTGAAGAAGAAGAGTTTTAAAGATTTTTTAACCAAAAATGACAGAAATTGCCTTAAAAATACAAATATACAAATTTCACCACGATTTGAACAAATCTGACTGAAGTCACCCTAAGTAAACTGCAGATCAAATTTCAAAGCAATCGGACAAGTGGTTTTTAGAGGAGAAGATTTTTTTACCAAAAACAGCAAAAAATGCCCACAAATACAAATATGCAAATTTCACCACGATTTGAATAAACTTAAGTGAGGTCACCCTAAGTGAACTGCATATAAAATTTTAAAGCAATTGGACTTGCGGTCTCAGAGGAGAAGACAATTGTTGACGGACGACGACGACGGACGACAACGGAAAATCAACCTATTGGATAAGATCCGCGTCGCTGAAGCGGAGCTAAAAATTAGTGAAATAAGAAAGAATAATGAAAAGTATTGGGAAAACCGAGTCCAAATATCCGTCCCTGTGGTGCATTCCATTATAAAGCCCACAGGACCAACATTGGATAGCTTGTCTGTAGAACTTACCGGCTACTATTGGTCCGATGAAACAACCTATCGCCATGAACAGAGTGGCCAGACCTATGGCTGAAGTTACTTTCAAGTTTCCTACGATGTCCCTCAGCACCTGGCTCTCTAAAGTTGTCATCACACCATTTGAAAATCCCAAGAGAGCGACGTATACCGCATAAGATGCGTAAGTTTCCATGAAACCACTGACAATATTCAACACTCCCGAGAAGTAAACTGTGAACCCGAATAAATACATACTATTGACACATGCTATGCAGTTAGGGGCTAATCTGCCAACTGCACCTCCCATTGCGAATACAGAGATGAGAAAAGATAATTGCTGTAATGGTGCAAGTTGGAGAGCTTGTGCGCGTGCGTACCAATGAGGTAGAGTTCCAAATATACCAAGTCCTATACCCACGGAAAACACACCAACGTAAACGACGTATTGTTTGTATTTTATGAAAAGGTTTAAATCGAGTTGTTCGGCAATCTCACATATCCGTGTTGTCCCTCTCTTGTTCGGTAAAATAGTTGTTTGTAAAGGGTCAAAGGTAGTGTCTGAAGTGTCTTCTGGTGTTTTGAAGAAAAGAGCGCAGATGCACATCTGTAAGTTTACTCCGGCAAACAGGAATAAGGTTTCACGCCATCCGTACGTGTTTATCAGAAACTGTAACATCGGACCGAGTGCTAGAGCTCCAACACTACTACCCATCACTGCCATTGAATTGGCCAGGACGTATCTTTTCTTAACGTACAGAGCAACGATACCAAGACATGGACCAAATATGAAGGCGTACCCAATTCCTGTAGAGAATGGACAAAATAATGAGAATAGCATTAAGATTTAATATCTCAATATTTAGGCGGTTTGCTGCACGCCATCCGTCCATTGACTCAACCACGATTCCACTGGACCGCGATTCAACCAGTCATTCCCTGAATGAAATTTCCAGAATCAGATCTTACATACTCCAAGACTGACGAAGACGATGAGAGAGGGGAAGAGAATCAAAGAAAGTCGTAAGTTTCCCAGGTATGAAAACTGCATGATATAATAACTCTATTAACAGAGCAACCAGTCTTGAAAAATTGTTGTATTAAAAAAATAAATCAACTATGCAAATGAAGTTATAATCAAAGTTTATAAATACGACCTATGTCAGAAGTCCCGACCAATGTCAATACATTCAGTGTCGATATAACTACAATTTTTTTCATTAAATAATCTCATAAGATGAAAATCACCATTATGCATCCATTAAACTGTATACCTAAGAGTTCCAATCAACATAAGTGAGCTCAATTTAGATATTTTGCCTTGTTATGGAAATTCATTTAAAATGCAAATGAGCTAATTATCATATGAAACACTCATCAAACTGTCAGCATAAAGTTCCTCCAACCTGGACTACTTTGCCTTTGAAGTCTGACCAAATTCATTGCATTCACTTTTGATATAACTCCTAGCTACAAAAATCCATTCAATATGCTAATGAGCAAAATATTATTATAATGTGCCAATCAAATTTTCTACATAACTAAAACTATTATAAGTATGATCAACGTACTTCTGAACTCAGATCAAATAAAGTACATTCAGCCATGAGATATCGCCTAATTACAGAATCATGCAAATAAGGTATTTTTATGTGCATTATTCATCAAACTTTCAACATAACTAAAATTCATTTTGACCAGTGTAGCCCAGCAGATCGAATTGATTGCAGTGCATTAAAGACCTCATTAAAGAGGTTAATGAAATATGTCAGTCATCATCAAGCTTTCGGCATTACCTAACCTAACTATGACCAATATACGGAAGAAGCTAGATCAAAATCAGTACATTCAGCTTTGATTAGTATCATAGTTGTAGAAATTTATTAAATATGCAAATAGGATAATTTGCGATCCTTATTAAACAATAAGCATAACTAAATTAAGTGTGAAAAATATAGCTGATATGTCCAATCGAAGTCATTATATTCAGTTTTGATATACGGCCTAATCACAGATACTCAAATTTTACAATTTATGTGTAAATTCTGCAAACATGCAAAATAGGAACTGTTTCTGTATTACACCTATTAAACTTTCAGCATAACTAAAATAGAGCACAAACAACGTACCTCCGATATCCGATCAGAAATTCCATGCATTAAGTTTTCTTTCTTACTGTGATTCGTCAAATATGTAAATGAGCCTATAATCAGTAAGCCATGCTCATCAAACCTAAAGATGAGCCATCAATATAAAAATAACGGACGACGGTCGGACGCGCTAACCATTAAGGTTTACCTATGGGCAAGGGCTAGAGGAAAGCCAAAAATTAACGGACGAGGCTTGCATAGCCCGTTAATTTTGGCTTTCCTCGAGCCCGCGTCCATAAATAATCATCATTGGTCAGCGTGAAGTCTGTTATTTACATTGCATTATCAACGAACCCCCCAAAACCGTCAAAATTTACGAAAATTTTCCGTGCAAGACCCCAGAACTTGTCAGTGAGTAGTGCGCTGCAAACATTTTGCAAATCCGGAGATTCTGTTGAAAAAGTGTCTAAATTTGGCTCACAAGTGCTTCATTTTATTTTTTGATTGATTATGATCTTTGTGCAAATCGCAGTTTTCCTTTTAGCTGTAAAGTAACTATGTTTACGATATTATTCATATTCACGGGCATGTAAACAAACCATTACTGCGTATTTGTGGTCAGTCACGTCGTTCAGCTCGACTAATTAAAATGCGATGGACAGGGCATGGTAATATAATATAAAATATTACATTAAATTTCCTCCACCAGTTCGTCATGTTAGCGCAAATGATCAATTGTTTGATTTTTGTATTAATTATGCAAGCAATAGAAACTCCAGCAGCTGATCAGATCTATATCTATCATGGACATCCAAGATACAAAATTTCATCACTTTCAGTTGTAACACGATTGGAACTAATTTGGGACGATTGGAATTTCATTTTTGTTTTAATTTCTCAAAAGTGTTAGGTGCAAGATAGTTGAATGTTGTTATAATACAAATTACTCATAAAAACAAGTGTAACTTCAAAAGAACAGCAGATGAGATTACATTGCTAGATTACATTTACATTACTTCACCATCCAATTATCACAAATTAGTTCCAATCGTGTTTTGTGAGCTTTTTGAGTTAAGAGTGGACACAAGTAGTCAAGGACACTCACACATAATATATTACTTGCATATAGACTTTCAAAGGGAGCGATGGCACGGCCAACTTTTGTGGGTAACTAGTATATCATGGCACAGTGGGGCAACTGTCATAATTATAAACGTGAGAATAGACAACTCATACACACATACCACGAAGAGGAAAGTACGTGACTATCATTTCACAAGGTTGCTTGGATGGTATGGGGCTAGGCTGTGCAACAAATAGTGCACTTAAGATATTTGACCGCACATATTTTAAACGTTCTTGAATTACTGCATATCAGTCGAAACAACCAATAATTCCAAACTGTGATCACACTGTCAAACCATGCATCCATAACACGAATCAAAATTGACCACTTCATTGACAGACAGAGGCATAACCTTGTCAAGTCAATAGGAGACGGTGTCCGAACTCTGCATTTTCAGACAATCGTCGGTCAAAATAGTTTAACGTCCAAATCAGGGATCGAAAATCTACGCTGTATCGAATGTTCCCTGCTGAAAAGTCTGCATTAGGTGTGAAAGGGGATCCAAACCGCCGTACATATCGAATTTGAGTGCTCTTCAACGGTAGACGTCATCCAGTGCAAAAACTTAGCGAGTACAGACTTATCGAGCGGATAAATTTGCATTTATTCTACTACGTTCGTTTTTCTTCGAGTTGGTTTCGATCAAAGTTGGATTTAAGGTAGATGAATACGAAGCAGGGTAAACCGATTAAGTGGATATTCCGAAGGAAATACGATTGACGGAGAATATGCTCGATGTACCTATATGCAAAATCGTAGGATTTGACGTGTTCGTTCGTACAGAAATTCTATTCTCACCACCGCAAAAATAGCGTAAATGGATCGGTGCTCACATTGTACAAGACCTGATGTAAGTTTAACATACTAACTTTGAAAGCAATTGGGCCAGCCGTTTAAGAAAATATATTTTGTAACACATGAGAACTTGGACGAAAATATTTACATATGCAAATTTCACCAACATTTTATCAAATCTGGATGAAGTCATCTACAATCAAATTCAAAACTATAATGTATCAGAACAGTACATTTTGAGAAAAAAATTGTTTTATCGAGGATGATAAAGTAGTGCAAAAGTTGTATGTACCCAATCAAACCTCGTTAAATACAAAATAAAACTACATCTACATAAATTTAAAAGTCATGTTGTAGTTGTGTAAAACTATATCGGATAAAAGTACTTAATTAAAACTAGAAAAAAGAAACCTAGAACAAATTTCGAAGTTCTCTGGATAGTAGCTTCAGCGAAGATTTAAAAAGTAGTTGGTGCAGTTCAAGTTACATTTTTGTGTGGAACAATTTCGTAATCTCTGGACTTATTTGCATATTTCAACTGGCATATTCATTTTGACCTTGCAATCTAAAATAAGAGTTTTTAAATTTGACGGACACACATACTACCGACATTCTGAAGTACTGTCGTACTGACAACCAGGCAGACATATAGACAATAATAATCCAAATCTGCACATGTATGCCACACTACTTTATCCTTGCACATAGTTCGAAAAAATCGACTCAGGGAAATAGCTCCTCAAGCTGTACACACATAACAATAGGGAGATAAAACGTACTCAGAGATATTTGAACCGAAGGAAATTATTTGCTCAAGGAAATAGAGTTCGAAATGGGCGTCATAAATAAGAAATCCACGGAATATTTTATTCCACTATTATTGGTAAAATTATGTCACCTCACATTACCCTTTGGATTTATTTCAGACTTCAGAATAAACTCAATTTTTGATTATTTGCCTTACCTACTAAAACTCCAAATGTTATATTTATAACTTCGAGGCTTGGGGCATACGAACTGAGAAGGTAGCCGACTGTTGAAATTAAACTTCCAATCATTACGGTGACGCGATGACCATAACGTCTTGTACTCACATTGGCGATTGGACCTGAAATCAAATAAGAAACAACACTGTACTTGATTTGTGGACGATGAAAATAAAGACTACGTGAACAAAATGATTAAACAGAAAGAACAATATACGAAGAAACTACAATGACTTGAACTTAAAATACTTAAAAAAACCAATCGATAAATAGTCGTCAAGGTAATGAGCACCTCGAAAGTGAAAGACTTAAACTTTTGCTCAAACTTTCCCCCAGGAATCTTTCAACCATTTTCTTTCAAAATCAAGAATCTAAATCGGGGGTCAACGTGCAAATTTTTGTACAAGAGAAATAATGGAGAAAAATAATATTTTCGATTTTAAAAAAAGTTTTTCTTTCTCCTTGGGCTTCAAAATGAGCCCAACAAGTGGTAGATCAGATAAAATTGGAAAAGTTTGAGAGTCCAAATATCTGTCCCGGAGACGCATTCTACCTTAAAATCAATGCCTCTTACCACAGCCGAACTGAAAAAGGAACACTAGTGATATAAGCATTGATGTACATTCCGAACTAGCACCAAAATCCTTCTGCAGAGCCACAAACACGGGTCCGATTGCCTGGTGAACACCAAGTACAAAAATGTTACAAGCAAATGATGCGATGACAACCATCCAACCATAGCAGCCACCGTCTGGATGATGTTGAAGTGCAGTAACACAGGCAGCTTCTCCCTCGACAAGACAGGCCATCTTTCAAGTATTCCTGGGGCTGACAATTCAACTATTGACATGGCTTGGAATTGATCTTTTGTTTTATGACCTTGCATAGATGATAGGTATGTCTATTGACACGGTATGCGTTTGGGTCACATTCAATTTTACATTCCATGAGGTTGTCTAGACCACTGAAATAACGAGGTCGAACAGGCAGAAAGATCTAATCCAAACGACCGCACTGTTTGCGAAGTTGGACAAAGAAACGGCTGATTCAACCCTAGAGTTTCTCTACAGTCCATAACTTCCGTTTATGATTGACCCAAGCTCCGATTCTAAAATGCTAACAACTTCGCATAACTTTGAATAATATCCATCAAAGAAAACTTTATCAATGATCATGATAATGATAAAAATACTAGAATACACGAATAGTAAATAACAATCCACATTAAAGTTAGCACCTGACCGGTATGATAAAATGTGTAAAGAAAGTTCAACGACTATGTATGTGGGAATGCCAATTTAAAACCAATTTAAGAGACTTATTTTGAATGCGACTTCAAAAGTTGGCAGAATTTGGAAAGACGAACTTCAAATGGAAGATTATTTCTAACAAAGTTGGAGTAACAATAAAAGCACGATCCTAGATTTCTTTGTACGTTGTGCATATTTTAGTTGATTGGTGGAGCTTCCGTTGAGTCATGGAGCAGAATCTCTAGACAATCTTGTTTTCATAAGAAAAAGAAATAAGAACCTTTAAAAATCCTTATTTCTATTTTAGCTTTCGTTCATTTATTTTTTGCTAAATCATTCACATCGAAAGTTTGCCTTAAACATGTAATTCTTATTTGCTTATTTTTCAGTTTTGTGATAATGTTTTGACTTTGATTGTTGGATGAAAATTAAATATGGAAAACTAAAGAAGATGAGTGGGTTTTTAAACAGAATTCTACAAACCAAACAATATTTCCGGAAAACATAAGGTCACGTATAACATTACACGATACAAAAACTCTAATCATACAAGTATGGGTGTCTGAACACCCCTCGTAAGTTAAACTATTACTGTATCCCATGACGAGACTTCATGGAAAGAATTTTGCTTGTGGCTAAAACTGAAGTGATGCAAATAAGAAATTCTCTATCAGTTATTAATATCAATTTTGCTTGTGGCTAAAACTGAAGTGATGCAAATAACAAATTCTCTATCAGTTATTAATATCATATAATTTACGTCTGAACTAGCGTTAATTTTATAGCCCCGGGAGCATGTCTTAAGGCTCAACAAAATTTTAGATTAAACACACTTTTAATTTGTTTGACAATCTGTACGAGTACTAGGCCTGTATTACATCAATTGAAATCTGTAGTTGACACGGTCTAAGCTTCTTTAATATCCTTCATACATGTTCATGTCGCCGTCAATCATGTCATGTTATGCGGATAAGCAAACTTTTATGAAATATTGGTTGACTGACTGTCTATAAATGTGTCATACAGAAGTGTGTTTACTGTAGTTCGTAATACAGATGTGAGATAGTGCAAAATAATATCTGTTACTTATGCGATCCTCAGACAGAACTAAATTGTCGATGAGTCTCGACTTTCATTCTTATGGTTGGGACTTGTGTGTTTTAAGGGTGTTTTAAATTTGATAGATAATATTTGTTTCCGTGGCGGTATTTTGAAAACAACTCGAAATGTTTGTTTAACAGATTTATAAAGTTTGAGTTGTGAAACTTATTTCAGAATAGGATGTTGAGTTTTAAAAGTGAATTCGGAATAGTAAAATAGAAAGTGGTCATTTTGGCATGAATTTTGACACCGTATTACGTACATGATAACTTCTACGTCTTTTCTTGGTAAATAAAAACATTTATGCTGATCACAGTAATATCTTTCTGTGAACTTCTTTATTCGAAAACTAAACTTTGAGCAACATCTGATTGAAATACAGGCTAAATGACGATTTTACCTGAATGGTTAGAATTCGGAATTTACCTATTTAAGGTGTTATCGACCTATCTTCAGTTTCGTGTGAGTCTTCCTTTTTGCAAAAGTCAGAACAGCTGCAAAATATGACAACTTTGTTTTGTTGATTTTGTTATTATTGCTTCAATTTTGGCTGCCTCTCCTCACATCCCATCGCCCCAATTGACACATTATCGATTAATGCACAAAATAAAATGGTCTTCAGCCGCAGCAGGTTTGACGGTATTGTTGCATTGTATTATTTGAGGAGACGAAATGAACATGTCTTGAAGCATCGTGGAAGAGTTCAAAGAGTTGTATTTTCAACATTACAGTAATTTACCCTTGGTTACTTTGGCGAATTAGGCACACAAACTCATCAGATAATAGACTGAATTACTACCGTTGCTTGTTTTGGCGAATTAGGCAATCAAACAAGTCGTATAATAGACGCAACACAGTGACAAAACTTTTACGTGGCACGGCGAAGGAGGAAAAGAAATCGTTACAAAACCAGTGCTAACACAAGACAAAGACACCAAAGCTGCAAAGGAAGGTTGGTGGTATAAATCTTTATTGGCAATATATATCATAGTCAAACGTATTAAAATAAACCATAGCAAGAAGAACCTTGTCCTGAGACAAAGACACCCTTACCCCCACCCCTACCCCTGGGGTGGACTTTGTGCTATCCCTTTGTGCTATCCCCATGGCAGAACCCAGGTGTTCCTATTATATGGGGTTAAAACCGTCAATCATTACGTCATAATTAACCTTTTAAGACAAATAATGCAATGGGACCCGGTTCGATCAGCTTCCAGTTATTATTTTTGACCCCTTTTCCCGAGCCATTGCCTAATGAGTTTGTATATTTGTAATTTTTATTTGTATATTTGAAATTGGCAATGAAGTAAAGTTTACATTTAATTTCAAGTGGTATTGTAAAACACACTAAGCGAGGCTATACTCAGTACCTCCATTCTCTGTGTTGTTTATTCACATAACCACGCACGTTGAAATAGTAACACACCAATCACAGGGGCTAAATTGTAATCTGTGCATGTGGCAAGGTCAAGTGTCAGCTTCTTAAGCGAGTGGCTGTATTTCACTCTAAGAAACGGCGCGGCAATCAATCGGGTTAACGTTTCGGACGTATTGCACGATGAAAGCTTCAATCTTTCTTTCAAAAATTAGGAACGTCTTCAGACGTACTGTTTTATTCGATAATTCTTTACCGTACTGGTGTAAAGTCGTCCTTGCACCCTCGTCCTTCATTAATTCTCATGGAACTTTGTGATTCTGCTACCGAATACCAATTCACTTCGGGGACATTGCGTTTCTGCTTCGCCCACGATCGGGTCTTACGAAAGGATCGACCACTACAACCAGAAGACCAGCAGGCACAGAACACACACCGTAGAAATAGAACGAGTTGTCATAATCACCGGTTTGGTCATATATAAAACCTGAAAACAATGCGTCAAATAAGATGAATACAGTTTTGACGAAGAATTGTATCATCCCAAGACGAGTTAAGAGATAAATAAGAGAAATAAGAAATAAGAAAAATTTAAAGGTACTAAATCTTTGTCGTTTTGGTTCTTTTACCTTTTTGTTTCACCATGTGACACGGCAGATGAATAATATTGGAATACTATAGAATATGCTAAAAAAGTAACGGACAAAATTCCGTTAGTTTACAGATACAACAAAAAGTAACTGTAATATACATCCGTGCCTTAAGCAGCAACAATTTTACGTTTTCATAGTCCAAATTTAGGTAGATGTTGTAGTCTCCCCTTTCCTTCTTCTTTCTCTAACACCTCTCTCTGTCTGTGTCTGCATGTCTGTCTTTCCGCTTACGGCGTATCTATCGTTTGAACTATTTCTCTGACGGTACGGGGAAGTCATTCTGAGTGAACGCGTATTTCACAAATTTTCAAAATATGTGAACACACATACCTCAGTGTCTGGCTTATTAAGAGTTATTGAAAGAAAATATTACCACGGCCAAGGGCCAGCATGACCGGCGCTGTGGCACGACTACGGTCAATAGACTTACAAACGTACACGAAATCACCTTGAAACTAAGACTGGCTTTGATAGTTAAGCAAATGTGGCGCAATCATTTATGTGACGAGGCCCGCATTTCGGTTATAACACCCGCATCCTAAAACTCGTGAAATTCCCTTTCCTTTTTCCACGTATGAACATTCATAATGCCCTCGCTTACATTATTATACATGGATTCTGATAGTCATATTTATATTTGAACATTCGTCTCTGTCTTATTTTTAAAGTCATGCGTACATTTGTCAAACTTTCTATTAGTATTTTCAAAATTATATCATTCATACGTGACATAACATTCACCAGAAGTAAGTCATTTGTCAGACTTGTATTTCGAATCGCTTTGAACAAGATCAAAAAGAAATTCAGTCACTATGGCTGAGAGTGGACTGACCAAATCTAGGGTAAGGGTCATCGGTAAATTAGACAACTGTAAGGAGGGGGGGGTCATGCTTTCTCTATAAATAACTGGGGGACTTTATTTAAAAAAATGTACCCTCTGTTAAAAGTCTCGTTTCAGTGGAAATATATTCCGGTAATTTTAAGTTATTCTCCACGTTTTCATGACCCATAGATATTTCATCATAGTCTGAATACTCATATTACCTCTCTTCTCGACATATTCAAGGGGACTGTTCAGTTATTATGGACGAAAGTGGACCGGTAAAATATAAAACTCTGATATACATCAATAATTTGAAAAATAAAAAGCGGTGTCATGTTTTTCTTGACACAGCACAGAGGGGATATTTGATATTAAGAAATGTCCTCCTAACCAACATGCTTTGTTTCAATGTACAAATATTCCGGGAAAATAAAGTGACTGTCCACATAGTTTCGTGCATAAAGGTCAATGCGCTACATCCTCTGAATACATACCATGTTTTTCCTCTCTTATAAGATACCTTGTTTTCCCAAGTTTATAAAGGCTTGTCGTGTCCTAGCTTTAACCGCAGAGTGGGAATGGTAATTTTTTGGTATTACTTGACTGAAAATAGACACGCCATATGAGCTAACTTAAACAAAACCAACAGTTGCTTTTCAGAAATTCATTTTATGCCAATCGATAGCTGCACTGTTAAAGTCTGGCTGTTATTCAAGAAACGGCTGCACAGAACGTATGTTAGGAAATAGAAACAGGCAGTGAATTGAATTAAAAGTGTCTTTGGCGAAGTTTTTCTCTGCACGTTTTTATAAATATTGGAATATGATGTAAAAGGAAGTGCACAATTTTGCATTGTAAGTCTCTCTATATGAATACTCGACACATAAATATATTATTATACCCTGATGTTGTTCTCAGTATACCCCTGTGATAGTATAAATCTTACAACTTGGGTTGTTGCAGTATCGTGTCTCAGAGTAACACACTTAAAGTTCTCTTTTCTTTTCCCTGGACAAAGGCCTGGTTACCTCGGCCTGTGAAATTGGTTATTTCTCATGACCCCTGCATGACCTTAAATTCTGGCAAACTTCGATTGTACGGCGTGTTCAACATGCAAAGTCAGCCGAAAAATACACAGCTATTACTCGTGAGTCCAAGTGGCCAATCAATGCAGAATATTATTAAATATATTGAGCAAGGGGAACATCACAGAGACTTTAGGCAATTGCATTGTGTGAACTCAGCAAAGAACCAACATGTTGGGAAACAGACAATCGGAATTCGGAAATACTCACAAGACTCACACCAGATACTCGATGACGACATGTGACACAGCTCTGATGCGTTCTGTAAGATTTAAGTACCCCATCAGAACGAAACTATTGGGAATATGCACGGAGTAGGCCATGACTGCCTGAAGTAAATACTGGAGACCAGTAAGATAAATAGGCAAACATGGATGATTCATCGTGTTCACGTTCAACTATTAGAATGAATACGATTCGACGGGTATGTGTATCAGAATGCGAATTTGTAAACGACCCACGACTGAATGGATATTGCTACGCTCTTAGTGGTTCCTCAAAATGTGACAGCGTACTGTAAGAGATACAGCAAATCACTCTTTGCTGATTCAAATCCATATTGCCATGATGCCTTGCATCATAGAAAATACTGGAGCTAACAATTTCGTCGTTCCTGTTGAATCCCACAGGTCAAATCCTGAATAGATTGTCTGTAGAACTTACCGGCAACTATCGGTCCGATGAAAGCACCTATCCCCATGAACGGAGTGGCTAGACCTATGGCTGCAGTTACTTTCTGGTGTCCTACGATGTCCCTCAGCACCTGGCTCTCTAAAGTTGTCATCACACCGTTTGAAAATCCCAAGAGAGCGACGTATACAGCGTAAGATGCATAAGTTTCCATGAAACCGCTGACAATGCTCAACACTCCAGTAAAATAAACTGTGAACCCGAATAAATACATACCATTGATGCATGCCATGCAGTTAGGAGCTAATCTGCCGACTATGCCTCCAATTGCGAATACAGAGATGAGAAAAGATAATTGCTGTGATGGTGCAAGTTGGAGAGCTTGTGCGCGTGCGTACCAATGAGGTAGAGTTCCAAATATACCGAGTCCTATACCTACGAACAACACAACAACGTAAACGACATATTGTTTGTTTTTTATGAAAAAGTTCAGATCCAGTTGTTCACAAACTTTACGTATCCTAGATGATCTACCCTTGATTGATAAGTCACTCGTTTGTGAATGGTCAGACGTATTATCTGAAGTGTTTTCTGGTGTTTTGAAGAAAAGAGCGCAGATGCACATCTGTAAGTTCACTCCGGCGAACAGGAACAAGGTTTCACGCCATCCGTACGTGTTTAACAGAAACTGTAACATCGGACCGAGTGCTAGAGCTCCAACACTACTACCCATCACTGCCATTGAATTGGCCAGGACGTATCTTTTCTTAACGTACAGAGCAACGATTCCAAGACATGGACCAAATATGAAGGCGTACCCAAATCCTGCAAAGAATGGATAAAATGATAAGAGACAGCATTACGATTGATTATTCAAAATAATACGGAGGTTTGCTGTTTGCAATGCTTCTAATCATCAGTACAACCATTCATTTCTAGAACGACAGGCACTAACTCCAGCAGGACTGACGAAGACGGTAGGACAGAAGAATAGAAAAACAAAACAAGTTACGTTTTATCAAATCTGTTTGAATCTACCGTACACAGCCAGAAACCAATTTTGAAAGCTGGCTATATAATGTACTTTATCTGACAAACACGTTTTGAGGTGTGATAATAAGTTGTTTTATCGAACATTAGTTCATTGGTGCGAAGATTTTACAATATGCATTTCGTCATCGATTATTCAGCCTAAGGCACAAACAAGCCAGAACAAACCAAACTAAGAGTTGTAAAGTGAATAATTGATGCAGTGGTTCTGAAGTTTTTGATTTCTGAACATTTCAAAATTCCCACAGCTCCAACGCAAGTTTTGAATAGTACATAGCAACAGAGATGCATAGATAGTTATGTACATACATTCATGAAAAGATCCATGCATCCATCCATCCATGCATGCATCCATCCATCCACACACACACACACACACACACACACACACAAACACACACACACACACACCCACCCATGCATGCATGCATACATGCATGCATGCATGTATGCATCCATTCATACATCCTTACATCCAACCATCCATCCATCCAACCATCCATCCATCCAACCATCCATCCATCCGTACAGTCATTCGTCCGTCCGTCCGTCCGTCCGTCCATCTGTTCATCCATCCATCCATCCATACCCACCTACCTATCTTCCTACGTAAACAAGTTGACATGCATGCTGACCTATATTACCGACATACAGATCCTGCTACAAATACCTCCTTAAGCTATGTATATTGCCATTTGAGCTAATAAGTACCAAAATCAGTCTTTTTAAGCAGAAGGCAAGCAACTGCTCGATGAAATCAAGTTCGAAGTGAGTGCCAGAAACCAAAAGAATAGTATATTACGTTTATTTTAAAAACTTGTCTTATTACCTTTGCGATTTTCGCCCCTGATACATTTCACTCATCATAATTTTAGGTTATCGTGTGATTTACTTACCAACGAGAACTCCAAATGTGACATTCACGACTTCGATACTTGGAGCATACGAGCTCAGGAGGTAGCCTCCTGAAGAAATAAAACTTCCGATCATTACGGTGACGCGATGACCGTACTTTCTGACGCTGACATTGGCAATCGGACCTAAAATCAGTTCAGAAACAGTTTAGTTACGTGAGGTTAGAAAATAAGGTAAGCAAGCTGGTCAAATTATCAGAAAGATTTGAAATACTCGATTTGAAGATTTAACAAATTGAAAAATGACATGTCGATGATCAGTTGCTTAAAAATGCTCTTACCGCAACCAAACTGAAACAAGAGCATCAGTGATATAATCATTGATGTGCTCTCCGAACCAGCACCGAAATCCTTCTCCAGAGCTACAAACACGGGCCCGATTGCCTGATGCACACCAAGTACAAAAATGTTACAAACAAATGATGCGATGACAACCATCCAACCATAGCAGCCACCGTCTGGATGATGTTGAAGTGCTGTAACACAGGCAGCTTCTCCCTCGACAAGACAGGCCATCTTTCAAGTATTCCTGGGGCTGACAATTCAACTGTGAACAAAGGTGGGAATTGATCTATGTTTTATTACCTTGTATTGATCACAGGTCTGTTGCCAAATATACAGATTGTTATGTAGGTCATTTCCCCCTCACTCATGACCTGAGATTGATTAGTCTAGAAAATCCTCAAGGTCACTGTCTTTCACGACCTCACGACCCTGAATTCAATTAGTCAGTTTGGAATAATCTGGAAATTTAATTAGTCGTGTAAAGGAGATAATTTTAGAGCAGTAATTAGCATATCAATAAATTAGCATATCAATAGAAGTTCTAGATTGTTCTTATATTCTCTTATATAACCACTTGAGTATAGATAGGGAACCGGCACAGCTTGCAGTCAGACATTTTGGGATCGTGTCTCTTCCGTGTTACTTCAAGTCTTTGGAAACTCCGGCAGTATTAATTTCAAGACTTTTCAAGACCTTCACTGCCACGCCGGATTTATACTGTGGACTTTGTGCAACTTCAAACCTGCAAGCCAAAGGACTGTTCATTCATCCGGCTGACTGATATAGCTTTGAGACTGAAGCTTTGCCGCCCCAGCTGAGATAAGTAGCCTGTACACCTTTACAGTTTGTATTCTATCCCTTGACTTAGCGATTAGTTTTATTTTTTTTGAAATGAATTTCGTTTTAATAGGAAGCTGATGAGTTCACCTTTTGTTCGTTTTCTCTTACTCATGTAACAAGCTGGATAACATGTTTGGTTCATATTTAAGGGTCATGGATAATCACACACGAACGGCAAACGTAACTTCCGCGTTTAGGGGAGGTGGTTTTGCTGTATTTCGATTACCGTGCGCAAAAATCGCAATACATGTTTTCATATCAACATCTCGCTCCACGTTTTACTGTATCGCAAAATATCATGCTATACTGTTTGGCGTGTACTAGGCCAGTGCAGCACCTGCGCTACACCATTCTTTTGACATACATGTGGTTCAGTGCACGGTGAAGAACGATTGATTTTAGAGGGAATATGCCAGTGGTGGGGGGAGCGTGTACCTGATGTGTGATTTGGCCAAGTATTTCTGTCTGTTGCTTCTCCACTAGGTGACTGGATGCTGTATGTTGTGGGTTCGAACTCGATTGAAAACACCGAATATCCATAGCCACGTAACTACCGATGGTATAGGTATGATACACAATGAGGCTCGGTTGGATTTGAGCACTTCCAAACTTTCGTTTAGGAGGTGGGGCGGAGGGGGTTGAAGCCAAGCGCATTTAGTTTCGTTTACCGTGAGCGTGCCCCTTAGGCCCAGAGGCGCCTCGGATCCTGGCCTAGTACAAGATTGTTAAATGCGAGGAAAACATTGACAGTGTATTTAATCTCCCTCCTCTCAGTCACTTACTGACAATGCACCAGGTGACTACTTACGGCGTCAGCTGTGTTCCAGGGCCGACATAAACCGTTCAAACACATTGGGACCCTCTTGCAAATTTGTGTCGACCCTGGACCAACCATAGGAACCCAAAATCTAGTTCTTGTTGTTGTTGTTGTTGTTGTTGGTATTGTTGTTTATGCTTATATTGGCCATGTTGTTGTTGACCATAAAATTCAACGAACATAACTATTGTGTTGTTGTCGTTTCAAACGTAATGTATATGTCCTAAGAAACACTACAAGGACGCTATCATTATTTGACACTCTCTTTTTAGGAAGAAAATGTACGTTTGGAGAGAATTGCATCGGGTCAAATAATATGATGACGCCCTTATAGTGTTTGTTACGACACCTACATTACGTTTGAAACAACAACAACAACAAGACAATAGTTATATTCGTTGCATTTTATTTGTCAACAACAACAACAACATGACTAATGTAAACATAAACAACAATGCCAACAACAATTAGATTTGTGGGTTCCCTGTGGACCACCCACATTAGATTCAACATAAATAAGGCCGGCCTTGGGCCGACACTGCGTGTTCAATTTTTCGAACAAGGGCAAACTCGGAGGTGACCTAGAATTCTGTAGTGAGAACGTAACGATTCACAGGTAATGAGATTATTGAGATCATGAACAAACGTATACTAAACAAACAAAAGTAGAACAGTAGCAACATCAAATCCAGAGAGCCGCGACGTTTGTAGGACGATGAATAAAGGCAGCTGGTTCAACCTTCACGTCACTCTGCCGTCTGGCTCCGTTATTATTCAACTTGGCCCCATTCAAATATGCCAGCTATTCACTCATGCACTTCATATAACTTCCTGTAATATTCATCAAGGAATGATTGATCAAAGAAGTTAGGTAAGATTACAAATACTGGGTAAAGGGAAGTTATGACAGGTCATAAAAGTGTAAAGAAATGCAAACAAGTAAAATCCTATCTGATTAAGGTTATGACCGAGTCAAGGTACCTTGACCAAGTCGAAGAATGTGTATGTAAAGTAAGAGGACAAAGTATATGGCGAGGTCAATGGAAAGTCAAATTGAAAAGCATAGTTGTGACAGTTGGCTTTGGAAAACAAACGTGAAATGGAGGATTATTCGGCGGGTGAACTAGGCCAAGATAAACATGAACACTGAAGAAACTGTAGCGTTGTAACTTGCCTGTGCCATTTTAATCATAAACGGATACATACATGCGTGATTTCTTGCACATCTAGAATATCTGATCACATCCTGATCAATTAACAACAAAATTAAGACTTTTTTTGACACAACAAAACCATTTTTGACGAGGTCATTCAATAAATAAATCTGCAAACGAGAACCTTAGAAAATCTGTATCCAACGTATAAGCTGGTAAAACAGAATATGAAAATTACAGAGAAGATTGCATGTATAGAAATTCGATATAAAAACGTGTGAACACTGTAAGTTCTCTGCCCCCTCCTCGTTAATATTGAAAGCTCCCAAGGTTTGTCCCTTATGAAGTTACCGAGTGGATAGAAATTTTTGTGTGACCTAAATAACTTCAGTAGAGCTAAGAAGTCAGGAATTCTCAAAGCCTTCCAGCCATTAAAATTGCATGGCTTACCTCTGAACCGGTATTGATGTATCAAATGTCTGAAGCATCCAGCGCTGTTCTAAATAAACAAATGACCGTGTCTTGATCTCTTCTTCAGCAGTCAAGGGCTCCGGCTCTGAGAGAAGCGTAAAAGCTCCCGAGTCGCCATATTGCAATAGTACTATTCGCGGTCAACTCGACAAAGCTGGACACTGTAAACGATCTTTCCCTATTCTCCTCCGATCTACGTTACATCTTGGTGTCTTTGTCAAGTGTTTGACGTGGAAGTTTCGAAACGCTGAAATATACGGTCGAAGTGACTTCAAGGATACTGTTCTCCAGTTTCCTTACGGGTCATGTTCATGACCCTATCATGACCTACATCCTGGGACTTGCGTTGATATGAATCCTCAAATTTGAGTGGTCATTCTGTAAGGCCAAAAAAAAAAAGAGAAATGTTTCTGGTCAGCGCGCGCGTCACTTGAACAACAGCGCGTCACCCTTTTTTTTCCTGGTTTGTGGCTGGCGGCGGCGGCAAACTATGTACTGATTACTATGTCACCAAACCAAAATGGCTGAAGAAAACGAGAAAATTCTTTGGGGCACATGATCAGTGACTGCATGAACAGTTTAAATGTTACTATATTGATAAAACTATAAAACTCGGTGTTCTCCCCAGGCCATAGCGCTCCCGCTACGCTTTCGCCTCTCCCCGCCGGTCCTACTAAATACTGCCCGTCACTGCCCGTCTATGCCCGTCAAGGCTAGAGGTAAAATTGGGCTTTCAATTACCGAAATAAGTCAATATCTAAACACCACTGACCCATTCAACATATAAATATCCTACAAATTGATCGTCAAAGCCACCAATGCGTCGATTTAC
>LD358331.1:73484-84951 GCA_001465055.1 Ptychodera flava | reverse complement strand
CAGCAGTTACGACCTTACTGCCAAACCGAGAGGGAGATACGATCAAAACTAAAAAATCTATTTTTTTTTTCACCTTTTCGCGAGAAAGTTTACTAAAATTGACATTCAGCAGATGTATTAGATAACAAGAAATCATAATTTGATAAAAACTGATTTTCCTCAAAAATGTCGGTTACGACCTTCTTCCACTGACGCGACGACTTGTAAAATGGTGCTGAATTGCATAATTGTGACAAAATGATAACAAGATATATACAGCTCATTTAACCCAAACACAGAAGCTTGGTTACCTCCCATTTGGCACAGTACTTGATATTTCCTATACATATTAATCACGATTTATACACTCAGAGACTCTTCAGCGAAATCTACAAAGTCTCCCCTGTGTACAAAAATTCACAGACTGGTTTCTTTAATTCTGAAAATGTACTTTTAAGGACACCATTCTTCTAAATTGCCATTCTAAATTACTCAGAAAATTATGCTTGATTGAGAGAGGAGATAGTGTTTTCATAAAATTTCCACTGATTGTGTCCTCAGCCATACAGAATGTGGTTGAAAGTAGGGAGACTAGTTGCACCTGTTTCATGAAACAAAAGGATATTGTTTCCCCATCCACCAGAAAGACAAAAGAAATTTACATGCTGACATTTCTATCTAAGAGACTGACCTCTCAGTTTGTCATAAATTGCTCACCAAAAGTATGGCATTTGTCTAGAGGGTTTGCCTTATTGCTTTCAGGCAGAACTGAAAAAGTTACAAAAATTCTAATGTTGTGTGTAGAAATCAAACCAAATTGTGGGAAGTCTCATGAACTGTACTGTTTTAATTTGTTGACCTCAACATATCATGTTTACCGTACCATCCATTTTAACTGTTGTGTGTCAAGTAGTTGTGGAGTACAGTTGGCTTTGGCCAAACAACTGTATCACCCTTTCATGGTGATATGTATTGGTGTGCCATATTTCTCATTTCATGTAAAATTTGAATATCTGCTTCCATCAAATTCATCAATGGCTATCTTTATGTCTACGGAGCAACTGATGTGAATTTTTCACGTAAAGTTTTATATTTACACTTATTGTTGTACACGTTTATTTGCGTACATGTCATGTATTTACAGAGACACTCGTCCAATAACCAGGATTTTGCCAGTCCTGGGGACAGACATTCCTCAATGTGACAAGACATTCAGTGCAATCATTGTGCTAATTTTTTTTATTTCTTTCCTGCCTGAGTTTCCAGTAAAGTACCCAAATTCACCCTATAAATAGGGGCTTAGACTTGAAAGGGATTTACCCTAATTTTTTTCTTATTTTGAATGTTTTATTTTGCATGCTTACTGTCTCATTTACTGTAAAAAAAGGTGAAAGCTTTTTTTAAGATTGAAAACAGTGACGATGTGTTGAATAAAAGGTAACGTTTTAAAATGTATACAATTGTGATGCTTTTTAAGAAAGTTTATATCTCTACTAAAAGGGAAAATGGTAAGTGTATCCATATAGAGTACTTTCTGTACATCACAACTTGGGCAGCTACAGCATACTGAAGACACCATTCAATTCACAACATTGCACGGTAGTTTGCAAAACCTGAAACTGAAAGGAATAAAATGTTAGCAGACTTGAATGATGAAAATTGAAGAAAAAAGCTGAACAATCTAAACATCTGGCATTATCAGTTTTTTGCTTGTCACCATGACCGAATGGCTGAAGTAAGTCTACAATCATGAGGTTTGAATGTCCATGGATAAACAGCAAGTGGTTACTTTACAAATATGTTTATATTATATTTTGGATCAAGACAGATACACTTGTAAAGCAAATGGAATTTTTTACTTTGCTTGAAAGGATCGGTAGTTGGTACACCTCAATTGAATCATGTTGAATACAAATCTTAAATCGTCACTTCCTACTACCATAGACCCTCTTTTTTAGTGTCTGTGTTACTACTAACAAGTATTTTCTGACTCATTAAGCAAAGATGTATCCATAGTTCGGACAATTTATACAGAAAGGTTACACAACAAGATAAAATTATTTATTTCCTATGACCAGATGAAACTGACGATGTGCACCAAATTTCTTGCTGTACTGGCTCAACACAGGTGCAGCCAATGAACAATGCACTTTTAAAGGGGTCTTTACTATGACAAGATATATTGTGCATGACAAGTAATAATTCTAATTTAAAGTCATGAGGGTAATTAATTAGCTGTTCATAATTTGCCCTCTCACTGAAAATTGTTCGACTTGCTCTCCCACACTCAAACTTCATTTTTATCCTCTCCCCATTTATTTTTGCCAGTTTCCCCTCCCCACTGTCAATTTTTGAAGCTCCCCTGCCCTGTGGCGGAAAAACTTGCCTATCTCCCCTGCCCTGCAAAAAATTCCCCCCTAAATTTTGTCATTCCATTTTCCCTGCAGACATGGAGCTACCCTACCCTGTGATGAAAAACCTCTTGATTTTCCCGAGCCCTGTGAAAAAATTTCCCCTGAAAACATAATGGCTCAACTTCCCGTCCCCGTTTTAAAAGTAGCTCCCCCTCTCCTCGTTTTTCGCAAAGCCCTGTCCCCGGCACAACCAACCGATATCTGCCCTGCCCGACAAAAAAACTAAAATTTGCTCCCGTGCCAGCTAAAAATATGTCCCCTGCCCAAGCAAAATTAATAGTTCCCCTGCCCTCAAATATTGCTGTAGCTCCGTTGGCTGCACCTGTCACCACATGTTACGAGAGGCGATGTTTGCCAACTCGTCCTTGCGCTTAGAACTGGCGGTATTAAAAACAGTAGCAATAGTAGTCGCTTGGTCCGGGGAGGACAGTGACTGTTTACTTCGATTCTTGTTGTAACTGCGACAAGATGTGTGAAACGATTCAGTACGTAAACTGCGTTGTAAGCTTACCGTACGCGAGTATGAGATTTTGTTGTGATTTCTATTCAAGCTATGGTATTTCCTAACATTTCGGGAGTCAAAAGTTGATCTTTCAAAGGCTAAAACGTGACCTTTTTTGAATATTAATACATGTATAGTGAATTTATCAAGGCATCGTTGCACAACCCATGGTGCGTCAAGCACTCGCACGCACTATTCGACACGGTATATTGTGTACAGTCACTCGCTGTCCGGTCCTATACTTACCAATCAATTAACTCCTCCGCCAAATCGGGATTTGCAAGCCCTGTTTTTCCACTAGCTGAAGCCATCTCCCGATCTGGTTTTCGATGTCTAGTTTGCTACGGCGTTTAGACGCATTACTGCGCTGTTGTCTCCATTCCTTGTCAGAATCCGATATGACCGGGCGTACATTTCCCACTGTGCATGCTGTGAGACGCCATTTTCTTGTGAGGAATCTAATGCGCATGCGCAACACTCACACTTTATGTGTACTCTTGCGAACTCAAGGCATGGGCGCCGCCACAATCGGGTGCGGCACCGTTTTATTATTTGACTCGTTCAAAGTTACACGTGCGATTTGAGTATGTGGCCAATAACTCGTCTTTGCACACCCTTCAGTAAGTTAATCCACATGAACTAATTCTAATTTGAATGTAAAATCATGGAAATAATGCAAAAAGTTACAGCTCATGTGCCTTTAACCTTAAAATTTTATTGAAAAATACGCTATTTGAGTGCTGCGCCCCTTAACCCAATACGGAGACCACGTACTTTGCATATTACAAAAAACTGTTCATCTCGCAATGATCTTGAATGAGCGTTGGTAGCAATGTGATTTGTGAACTCACCACCGCTAAGTTGAGGGAAAGACAGGAGGGTTTATTGCAAAAAGAAGAACGGAAACACCGACAAAGTATAGAATAAAGCACAAAATGAAACGGCAAATATAAAGCAGTAAAGGGCATAGAACTAGTGCCCTTGCAGATCTCAAACTAAGTGCTATCAAAACTTACAATACAAAACAGCCAAAATAGAAGTAGCAAACTAACCTACAATAAAATATGAGCAAAATATATGGGAGAGGGCCCCTTCAGTCAAGCAACCGAGCAATGGTCATTGGTGACCTTGGGGTCAAGTTCTGAATGACCGTCATGATCAATCCATCCTGAGAGACCGAAATGTTGGAAAGGAGTGGAAATCCAGAGAAATGGGGTCAGGATGGAATCCAAAGCCCGGACACTTGAGAGAAAGGGAAATAGAGAGGAGGAGACAAGGGGATGGTGGTGGGATAGGCTGAGCTGGTATGGCATGAACACAGCGGCTGAATGAATGAATGAATTAATGAATGAATGGGAGCGATGAGACAAAGGCTTGATGATGTGGTGTCGTGTTCAAACGTGGCTGATTGGCTGGGAAGGAGAATTGGTAACAGTCATGGGTAGAACAGCAGATCGGCGAAGTGGACGACGATGAGGATGTAAGGAAGGCAGATAGCTAGGTGTAATCACAAAACACATCTGTGATAAAACACAGATTCCACTTAAGACGTCAACATACAATAAACTCTGCGGATGAGTTGCATCTGCCTTATACATTAAATCTCCATATGTTTGCTCTACAGTGTATGCTATCTTGAAAAGCATTATGAGTAGTTTAAACAGTCCTTTCCTTTCACTACTTTACTTCGAATCATGTGTGCTCTTTAACCAATTCATACGAATTGAGAATCGCTTACCCGAAGATACAGGATTTGATCGGCTACACTTTTATACTTAACTGTCTCCAAAAGAAATGTGGCTATGCAATACTTACATTGTATAATAGTACGGAATTCGGGAAAAGCAACGAAACCTTCATGAAATATGGCGAGGAAGTAACTGTTCGGCCACAATATAAAGACCGATTTTCATTGGTTGGCCAATCTGACTTGCAGATACAAGATGTTGAAATGGGAGACAAAAACTATTATTTGTATCAAGTCATCGACTTGGTAACTCTGTCCGGCGCAGTAGCATTCTCCGTTAAAGGTACGTAATTGTATGGAAATAGGCAATCCGTTACCCCTTAAATAGCGTTTATTTGACGGAATAATGGCACACCACAGATTATTGCCCTTGTGCAAGACTGAGTTTTTCGTTTTCCTTTTTTTTCGACAAAATACTGAGAGTTCAAACGGAAAAAGAGATGAAGGAAAAAAACAGAAAAGTAATTTTTCGACAAATTCAAAAGTACTGACGTACCAGATTTGAAAGAAGCCATGAAAAATGCTGATTCAGCACTCTTTCCTTGCATTTTTCATAAATGTATCATGGAGCAATTTCTTTTTTTGGCATTAAGTATATTATTTAAACAAACAGTTATTCCTTCAATTCGTGAAGTAACATTTCGTAACTTTACACAGAAAAGGGATATAAATGCTCCAGTAGAAATTATTAATACTAAATATATTTGAACTGCATGTTGTAGTAGGGCTTGATGTATCCTGTACGATTTTATTTGGAGAATGAGTAAGGAAAACTATTTCTTCTAATTTTATTTCCTTTTTACTCCCATTGTGTGTATTTATTATGAAAATGACAACATTTGCACAGTACTTGCCCTCTGAGTCACTCACTTAATGTATACCAATAAAGTTGCTGTTTATCGCATTCATTTTAAGTTTCCGTGTAGATAAATTTCTCTTTTTGCAATGATAATTTCAATTTTCTATTTAATGAGTCAAGACATGCCTATTGCAAATTTATTTAGGGCAATTCTTGTAAACCAGTATCTAAAGAGAACATCACAAGTAGCATCCAGGTCTCTGCATGTTTTAAATGGTACATTTCCGTCGCAAGATGGCGCTGTTTTGCAAAGCTGATTTTCGTTTGTTTGGTATACCCGTCATTCCTAGCGTAGTCGGTCAGAGCTTTTGACTTCGACGAGTCCCGGAAATAAATATCATATAAGCGCTTTGAATGAATCCGTCGTGAAACTGTTTTTATCGAAAATCAAAGTGTGTATTCACAGTGGTTTGAATATTTCAGGTTATTATCTGAGTTAGTCATAACAAATGGACAATAAATAAAAGGTATAGTGACATAAATGACGCATGTTTTCATTCTGCTTGTACGTAGAGTTGTTTGTTCTCTCTCGCACATTATACATACTGCAGTATCCAAGAAAGAATGTCTATGTAACACTCTAGTCAATATTTAAACTCTCATGATCAGTTAATATTCTTTGTTGATTCTTTCCTATTAACTAGACACTTCATCCGTGGTTGTGCAAACAGTGAATAACACACGATTCACCGTTGAGTTTGCAGTAGTGTTGTGCAGTGCTCGATGCCATGAAACTTACGCAAATCATAAGGCCAACTTTATTGGTTCAAGTTGGCGTGCTCGCTCTGTTAACAGGTAAGGATTACACAGTTATAAACTTATCCTTATCTGGCATACGAGTCAGTGCTCACTCTTTATGAAGTCTTTGGTAAGGGACTAGTAATGGTACGAATCGTACCCTAATTTGAATGTTAGGGTGCTAATTGCGCTTTATTTCTGGTATCATGAAATTAACCGTTGTTTCACATTATTCTAGTGTTTGATCATCGAATAGACAATCGAGACATTTCTAAATCAATCCAAAGTGTATTGTTAAAGTGTCAGCCCCTGGTTATTTTAAACCGTGTTCGTTACCATAAGGGCTTACAGTCTTCAAAACAAGACTTCAAACATTCACGAGGTAGGTCATTATTATCCGAATATAAGTTGTGGTATACACAGACAAATTGTCGGCCCTTTGTGCATCGTGTAATCAACATGACATTAAACTGGTCCAATAATCATTTCCATCCAAGGTAATATATCACGAGGTCAATGGGACATACGTGATTTACAAATTTAAGTAGGACCATACTGAACCACCATCGATGCAAATTATAACTTGCCACATTTTTTTCGGAATAAGCACCACATCGACAATGTTTAGCAAACGAACTCTAATAACTTCAACAGTACAACGATTAGGTCATAAGAACCGTGTGATTAGTCGCATGAAATAACGGTTCAGAAGGTTTGGAGAATATTAGCCTTTCAGAAGTCTGTATGAATGAAGCACCTGTTTAGGCAGTTTATTGTTTGGTAAAGTGCAATCGTTATATCGACTTCGGACTCCAAGGTTTTCATAATTTTCGTTGAGATGGGTTGGGGCTAAAAGTCAGAGACAGTGTGAGGATGAGTTAAATTTAATATGCAGGTGTTTTACCTTTTTCGAGTATTATTTCTCACTAGTATCTGCGAGCAAGTAATAAATGATATCTCAGAATAAGCTTTAATTAGTTGACCATTTTACTGGTTTCAATTCTACTTTGCATTGCTTATGAAAAACGATTTGATGAAACATTTAAACCTAAGCGAGTGATGACAACCTTTGCTTTCATTCAAGGTTTTCTTTCAACAGGTAGTGTTTCATTTATTTGAGAAACGTGTTTGACTGGCTATGAAATTTAGCTGTGAGCGCTTGTCGTTTCAAATGACTAAAGAAAAACAATAACTGCAGTTAAAAGTGGTGTTTCTTCAACTTCATAAGTGGACATTTTCTGCATAAAAACCAGTTTGGTGACAATTTGCAGCTTCATTATTCAAAGACAAAGCATATTTTCTTTCTACAAATGTCGTTCGAGAAATCGTACACGACATTCTTTTAGCCTATTGCTCTACGTCTCTTTAACACGAGTGGAACTGATTTGGGAGAATTGGATGGTGAAGTAATGCCAATTTAATTAACAAATATAATCTCATCTGTTTTTCCTTTTTACAGTACACACTTGTTTTTGGGAATAATTTGCAATATTGCAACATTCAGCTATACGACACCAAACACTTTTGAGAAATTAAAAAAAGAAAAGAAAATCCAATTATCCCAAATTAGTTCCAATCGTCCTCTTTACACTTATTTTAATTCCTTTATCTATCTTTCGTTTTCTTCTTGTGGTACCAGTCAGTCCTCTCGGTTTTCTGTGTCCTGGAAAGTAATTTCAGGAGGGGATAAACGACCTGATAATCAATTTCAACTTTGTTTTTCCAGTGATGTGTCGTACTTGTGATTTGACAGTTCTGCAGTCAACTGTACAAGGGATATATCGGGCACTTTTCTCTAGTGCGTTGTTCGTATTGAAACTGCTTTGACGTGGCATTCTCTTGGTACAGTTGTACAGGTGCAGCGAGGATGCTAATTTTGAGACAGGCAAGCAACAATGTCACGAAATATGGGGGTGGTATTTTTCTTGAGCGATAGGCACACATGTGCATTTGTTTTAAATAGTAATGAAAATACAGACTTTATACACAGGGAAGACTAGTTACACTACAAACTCAAAAAGATATCATTTAAAGCAGATATTGGATTCATATGGACCCACACCATTGGCGAATTATTGAAGTATCGATATTATCTGAATCCATTTCTGACGGCATATGAAGTCTGTGTATCCCACAGGCTAAGATAACATTTGTGACAGGTCGGGTGTATTCAATCTCAATCAAGGTAGAAAAACAACACTGCAAGATAAAACTCTTTTTGGCTGCGTGTGTTGCGAGTAAATTGATAACATTAAAACAGTTTGACAACTACATCTATGAGGTGTAAGGGAATACGCTAAGTGACAGCACCACATATTGCAGCATGCACTTGGACAAGATCCACTGAGAAAATCCCATTGACACTTACCGGTACCGTTCACTGTGTGCGTCAAGATCATCAAGTGTGGTAAGAGGGATTGTACCGTGTTTTTCGCCCACGCGGTGGGCGTAGCCCACCTAAGTGGGCCTAAGTCATAGGTTGGCGCGTGTTATATGCCGTTCATACACAGGCCATTGAAACGTCTCTGAAACGGTTCTGGACCAATACTGGCACAAAAAGTCATGTATGGACACTCCGAAGTGGTTCTGAAGCGTTTCAGATTTGAGACGGTTCAGTCGGCCCGACCTGAGCCGTTGTAGGGATTAACTCTATCCGCAAATCGCTGTATGGACAGACTGAGACGCTTCAGAGGCGTTTCAAACGCCCTCACGCGACAGGTATTTGTAACATAAAACAAACAACAACCAACATACAATATTCACTTTCGCAATGGCTGCCGAACACAGTATTACATCTCGTGGTAATAACTGGTCCGACGACGAGATAAGCTTGCTAATTTCAGTCTGGGCTGACGAAAGTATCCAAAGAATGCTAAACGGGACGTGTCGGGACAGCCTCGTTTATAAAAAGATAGCAGAAAAGGCTCTGCAGAGAGGCCTGAACCGGACAGCAGACCAGTGCCACCGCAAGCTGAAGGCACTGAAACTGAAATACAAGGAAGTTGTAGACAGCAACAGACGGAGCGGCAGAGGCAGAATTTCGATGCCTTTCTTTGAAGAACTGTCGCAGATCCTTGGCAATCGGCCGTCTGTCAACCCAGGAAGAAACACTGTCATGGAAAGCCTTTCAATTGGACACCATTCAGATGAAGACAGTAATGGTAAGACATTTTAACATTTTGCCTGTACCGTCTATCAAATTACGAAGCTAAGTAAGGGATCATCTGTAGAGAGGTTATGCGTAATTCTAGTGATGGTCTATTTTATAACCAGATGAGTGTCCTTACATCTGTTTTGACGAACAGAATGCCCGAACTGCTGTGGTTGAATATCAATAAATGAGGCATAGTTTCGTTCTTGGCTCAAATAAATGAGGAAAGATCGCTTGTACTGTTACTGTTTAACAGTACAAGTGTTGAACAACCCTTGTAGGAACATGCACTTAGCATTTCCTGTCCTTTGTCTCATGCTTGTATGCTACCTTTGTTTCATGTCATGTATTGAATAATGAATGTGTTGATCTTTACAGGAAGTGACGACAGTAGCCAAATTTCACCAGATCAAGCAACAGCCCAAGACAAAAGTGATGGCACCAGTACAGTTGCAACGGATGTGAATGACAGCAGAGGTAACATTTATTACAACTTCTTATTATTTTCTTATATTGAAATAATATGACATTATTCCATGTGCCATCATGTGGATGTCTTTGAAGAAACAGGCTCAAAATATATAATTTGAATTTAATGCTTTAGGTGTCTAGTGTTGCTATCTGTTACTCAGAGTACAAAGTGCAGAGTGTATCAATTATACATGTGTTTTTCAAGGAAACTAAAGATATCAATTTTGGGGTTTATTTCCAGTAACAACACCGATTGGAATGCCCTTGAAGAAACGGCCCCGAAGAGTTCTCACTGATGTAGAGGAAAACATCTCCCTAGACAGAGGAGAAGAACCTGAAGGTAAGAGTTAATTTCGGAGGAAAATTTCAGCCTAATATAAAACTGCAGAACACTGTGAAAAAAGTCCAAAGGGGAAACTAGTTTGTTGTAAATTGTTACGATTATAGGTCTACAACAAATTTAACATGCAAACACTGAGCAATACAGCCAGCACCATCATTTCCATTTTTAGATGCATATTCCTTTTGTATCCTTGTAGATTGTTCGTCATGTCACAGAAATTTTAAGTAAAAACAATTTTCTGTACTTCTTCCAAATACATAGATGCTGAGACCTGTGAAAGACCATCTCCCCAGGATGATCCTGATGATACTGCGAGTGCTGTTGTCAAAAGAAGAAGTAAGTTTCTCTCTACTAATGATACAAATGTACAAGTGTTATGATTGTTTTGGCTTCATTATATTCTAAGGACAGAACATGTAGAAAGAGTGGTGTTCATTGTTTTACTTGTTTTTTTCTGGTTAACAAGTGGATGATTTTACACTACTTCGTACTGCAAAACATTGTGCCAACAAGCGGAGGTTCCATTGTATAATATATTTCCTCTATGAACATTTTCATATTTCAAATACATAGCGTTTGAACATATTTTTGTGGTCAAGTAGTCCAAAGAGAAAATTGCTAGTGAGAAGAAAAATAATAAAACTATAATAAGAACCTCTTCCACAACAACTTCCCATCATTTGAGCAATTTTACCTGTGCTGGTTGTACAGATGTTATGATCGCACATACTGAAAGAAAATTATTGTCGGCTCAATTATCAAGTGTTAATTATCTATTTTTCATCTGACAGCAATGAGAATTAAAAAAAAGAAGAACGTGAGAACAAAATGCAGAGAGGGCTTAAATCGGTGATGGAAAAATATTTCACATTCGAACAGCAGAGGGAAAAGAAGCGAGAACAGAGGCAAGCAGAACTAATGCAGAAACAGTTAGAACTGGAAGAGAGACGTCAAACTTTGGAGGAAAGAAGAATTAGAATGGAAGAACAACAACAGCGGCAGGATAGCATGCTCTACGAGGCCTTCTTTGGATTCCTGAGTCAAATGAAGAGACCAGAAGTTACACAGCCGCAAGATTTTCAACGACTTCACAATTTCCCAACCTATCAGCGGCCACCAGTTGTCTCAACTTTCTCCAACACACCACAGGCAAGTCATCAGGGACAGCCTTCCTCTTCTGCATCTGTAGCTGCAGAACAAGATACCCCCAGTACATGTCACAGAGAACCTGGTCAATTGCTGCCTACCAATTTATTTACAAAT
>LD358331.1:56154-71561 GCA_001465055.1 Ptychodera flava | reverse complement strand
CATTTCTTGTTAATCTGAAATGTATCTCTCCTACTACTGCAAGAAAAATTCCTTTGTATATAAACCCAGCAGTAAACCTATTTCCTTTAAACAGGACAATTTTTTTTTCACTATCGATATCATCATTTGTGCGGAACTGTACTCTCAAAGATAATTGTCTTGAAAAAACTTTAGTATAAATGCATAACGGAATCAACCTGCACCTAAAATGTTATGACACACGACCATATTGCGACATAGGATACATACCTCAAGCTCATTACCAGTTGGAAACCTGATGACAGATTTCAGAAATACAGCAATTATTTGTTGACACGTCTCATGGACAATTCACAGGCGGTTGATCTTGCTATACCAAAGAGATGGCCAATTGTCCGATAATCACAGTTGGTGGAAAGCCGCCACAGGGTTATTCCCACAGGTAACTCTACAGAAACAGCCCTTCTCATTCTGGTATCCACTCGTTGTATTCTCCTTCTCAAACGTGTACATATGTACATAAATGTATCCTTTGTCATCCTAAAAGATACAAAGTGAATATTGGTCATCAGTGTTTTCGTATACGGCTGCTCCTGCAGTTCTTCCACTGTTGGGAGTTTGTGCTTTGAGCACATTTGCAAAATTGTACCACAAATATAAATCCATAGTCTATACTCAATGACCTTTATATGCTGTTGCTACAGAGGATGATATTGATTATGTTGTGTTTTGTATACATATACATGCTACGAATCACAAAATACGACTGTTGAAAGAATTGACATTTCAAATCTAAAAATTACACCACATCCTCTGATATACTGACATTGAGTCACTTGATGTAAAAAATTCTGAATATCACTAAACATCGCTCCTGTATGCAGCTGCAATTACACAATAGCGCTGATCACAAAACAGGACTGTCATCAATATGCATAAATAGATAATGATCTATTTGTCAGCATTTTCTGCAGTAACGACGAAAATAAAACCAGCGTGCAGCTATCATTAGTAACAAACTTGAAATCAAGATCATCGTAATTCATTTAGGCCACCGAGTTGTCCGGCAATGAGCACTAAGTTCAAGTCTTCGTATACCCACCTACACTCCGAAGTCTAACACTTACCGTAATAGCCGGGGTACATGTAATTTGTCTTGTGGTCACTCTAAAGCAAACTTATACGGTACATACCTGAAGTTTTCTATCCAGTCTCTACTGTTCCATGACCGCATGACGATTGTACGCCACCAATAATCGGAGCGTTCCCTAGTCCACACGGTTCTGTGTATTGGCCTCACACTGGCATTTATGTGACCGAGTACAATCCATAGCAAATGCATGTTCCCGCGCTCGGCAGTTCTGAACGCATCAAACTCAAGGGCTAAATCGGTTAACGATTGCATTTGGTCTGCATTCAGATCATTAAGGCGGCGACGACTCCGTCTGGAACTCATATGCAGCAGGTAAAAAAAACAGAAGACAAGCCAGTAGGACGTCGTTCGTTTCAGCCATCTTGTTATGCAGTATGCTTGGCCATACACACCTTTTGAACTCAAGAGGGCGCATTAAGACGTCTTAAATATCAAAACAATGGCTTAATTTTGTGAGTATGGACACGAGCGGACCCAAACTATTAATCCCCTGTGTTTACAAATCACAAATAAAGTCGCTGAAACGTTTCAATTTTTGCCTGTATGAACGAAGTATTAGTCTGTATGTGTGTCGGCAATATGTTTGTGTGTGTTATAGATTTGTGTCGTCTATATTTCACACCCTTCTACATCAAATGTCAAGTAATTAGGTACACAGAATTTTTGGGAAGAAAACTAGATCTGCTTAGGTTTAGGAGAATATGGGTTGTATAAATAAAGAGAAATTGATTTTCGAAATAACATTTTGAAATACTTTTAATTATTTTTTGCTCATTTGCATAGCAAGGGAAGATGCACTACATTATGAGGAATGGGCTACAGAACATTGAACAAAAATTAAATGTGCATAATTAATTGGTTGACAAGTATTTTGTCTTTCTAATGTTGTGCAATTTATGATATTAAACGACAACAGTGATGCAAACAAAAAACAAATACACTGATGTTGAGGTAATCAAGATACTTCCGTTTCTAATCAAGAAACATATCTATCAAATTAGCTGATATGATATTCATGCAAATCATCTTCACTAAACCTAAAATATGACCCTCACATTACTATTAAAGTAACTATATAATTCTCCTTTGTTCCGACTTTTGAGACAGATTTAAATCATACCGAAATAGTATCTTCCAAAGATAGCACACTGATGACAGTAGTAAACATGATATCTGATTTTTTCCCGCAAAAACATTTCCATCAGACAAACAAACAATTTGATATGGTAGACAAGTAAAAAATGTCTTTGCAACATGATCATGCTGTTGCTTCACATACACTATCTGTAAAGTGTTGTGCATCAAAATATGATGATTTGTATTGTTGTAGAGATGCATTCGCATAGGGAGCACGTGTATTATTTAAAATGGCCAATTGATTATTTGTTATTTGTCTATTATTTACCAATGATGTTACGAGATGCTAAAATTACGTACCTTGTGTCCTTCGATAATTTAAATTTTGTAAGCTTACAATTTTGTATGCTGTTGATGAATTAGATACATTTAGAATATTTTTGTTATTTTCATTGAATATTGAGCTAAAACGACTTTTTATAGCCTAATTTTACACCTTTTAACAGGCAAATTGAAACTTTTTATTATTGAGAGATTATCATCATATTCTGAGCTTTGAAAATCATAGTAGATTGTAATTAGTCTGTATATCCATGTTTGTCTATTGATTTTACCCGACCTGTAAAGATTGAGCATATTTTAGATCAACTACTCCTGAAAGTTAATATGAGCATGTGTGATATTCTAGTTATTAAGTGATTTGCGTATTTAATGACACTCCATAATTTTTCCATAGATAAACCATGAATCAGTTGAATTTAATCTGATTATTTCCGTCCATAGTTGATATGTAGATACTGCAAGTCAAGGTTCAATTTTGAAAGTGACTTATCATGATGAGCTCACTTCTATATTTACTGTCTTATTTTTTATGTAAAACTTGATCACCTGAAATACTTCATATATTATGAGCACAATGTTAAGCTGCAGCATAAAACATGTGCATTGAATAGAAAAGCAAGCTTTAATGAACGCCTGTATACATTTCTTCAACACCATCTTTGTCTTATGTGTTCTTATTGGACGTGGACATGTTTTATTTTGACTTACACTTTGAATGCACTCTACTAAAGTAAAAAAAGATTGTTTCTGTTCATTGGTACTTGACAAAAACCAGATATGAACTGAATATGCTCACGTGTTTTACAACAGGTTCATTAATAGTAGTATGCTTCAAAGAACAATAAGATATCTGTTATATCACTATATGTAGCAGGTTTTATCAACTTCGCACAGTACTCTCAGAGTTTAATCACTAATTGCAAAGCTTTATTTAATATGAAATGAGCTGTAAATTAACTTGACACTGCTTAATGCTTCATGGGACAATTAGATATCCATCAGATCAACAGTTGTAGCACGTTTCATTTAATTTAATGTTGTAGCACGTTTCATTTAATTTAATGTTGTAATTGTAGAGTAATGTTACTTGTTAGAAAGTTCATTAAATATGCAAATAAGCCCTAAATTATCAAATCAATATCTGTAGCACGTTTCACCAAATTTGCTGCCGTAATTTCAGGGTTATATACCTAATTACAAAGTTTATTAAATATGCAAATGAACCCTTAATTAACTTCACACTACTAAATGCTTTACAACTCAGTTAGATATCTGTCGGATCAGTATATACAGCAGATTTCATCACATTTGATGCAGTTATTTCGGAGTTATATGACTAATTATAAATTTCATAAAATATGCAAATGAGCTAATTATTAACTTGACACTGCTCAATGCTCAGTACGATTGGATATTTATTAGATCAACATCTGTAGCAAGTTTCATCAAATTTAATGCTGTAATTTTGGAGTACTATCACAAATTACACAGTTCATTAAAAATGCAAATGAACCCTTAATTAACTCTACACAACTAAATGCTTTACACACCAATTAGATATATGTCTGATCAGTATCTGCAGCAGATTTCATCACATTCGGTGCAGCTATTTTGGAGTTATATGACTAGTTACAAAACTTCATAAAATATGCAAATGACCTATTTGTTAACGACACTGCCGAATGCTTGTCAGTACAATTAGATATTTATCAGAACAATATCTGTACCCAATTTAACTGACTTGGATGCCGTAATTTGAGAGTTATATACCTAATTACAAAATTCATTAAGTATGCAAATGAACCTTTTTTTAACTTGACACTGCTAAATGCTTCATGCCACAGTTAGATATTAGTTTGAATAGTATCTGCAGCAGATTCCATCACATTTGGTGCAGTAATATCGGAGTTATATGACTAATTACAAAACTTCATAAAATATGCAAATGAGCTATTTATTTACTTTACACTGCCCAATGCTTCTAAGTATAATTAGATGTATATCAGATCAATATTCGTTGCAAGTATCATCAAGTTTGGTGCAGGGATTTCAGAGTTATCTCACTAATAACAAAAGTTCATTAAATATGCAAATGAGAATATAATTGACATGACACTCACAATATCATGATAATGTTCTGAGATTGTCATCTGTGAAAAGTTTCATGAAAGTTGGTGCACTATTACTTGATATACGTCTGCACTGTCATTACTGTCTCCATAGGGAAACCATTGTACGGACAAAAATGATATTGCATAAATTCATTAATATGCAAGCCACACTAACCAAAATCTAATCAGTTCTTGCAAGTAGCATATGGTACCTGTATACCAAATTTGATCTGAATCCGTTAAGGCGTTTCTGAGTTATCGTGTAAACCGACAGACAGACAGACACACACACACACACACACACACACACACACACGGACAGACAGACAGACATCGCTATGACATTAGCCCATGTGTTTACACACGTGAGCTAATGATGCGGTGACGCGATTATTTTTTGATTTTGTTTTGTTTTGTTTTGTTTTGTTTTGTTTTTTGTTTTTTCTAACATCATTTTCCATGTTTTTTTGTTTGTTTGTTTGTGTTTTGTATTGACTGATTTTTTTCAGAGACGATTACTATTACGTCAATATGAATTCACATCATAGAACACACTCACAGGCACAAACAAAGCCACACTTCAATTAGCACACATCAAGTAGTGCAAAACAACATCACTTGCAACATGATACAATCAGTATTAAATCTTAACGATACCTTTAAACGCTACGACGTGTGGAGCGGTCTCAGTCAGAAAAATGTAACAACTTAGCCGGCTATTGAACCACTCTTTTTTGGGAGATTTGACGTGACGACTGCGCGCGGATCGCGAGTTATCGATAAAAACATGTCCCCCAAAAAAGTAAAAAGTTTAAATTCCGATGGCCCACCTAAATTCAGCTTCCGAACATCGAACGTTCGGCACTTGGGCCGTTGTCAACTAAGCTATGGAGTACGAAGCTACGCTAACGCTGCTGTACGCCACAGTACCACTCGCGTCGGTGATCGGTCATGCCCCGTGGGAGAAACCCGAGTCGTACTGACTCTGCCAAAAAAACCCCGAAAAACAAAGTTTGCTGATTCCACGAGAAGTCGCATAGGTGACTGGCACAGTTACGTTCGGTTTATACATAGCGGCCGCCGCGTGGTATGCATAGACGCATACCACGCGGTGGCCGCTATGTACTTTTTGGCAGACGACAAAATGTAGTCATCAGAGGCTGCTAATATTTTACACCTTAAAAACTGATATCTATGTGGTATTTTTTAAAATATAATACAACTGATTGTGAATAATACAAAACGACAAAAACTAAGGAGAAGTTTTATAAAAACTTACCTGAGGTAAAGGCATAATGCTATGAGGGAAAAGATGTGTTCGTCTGCGCACCAACTGGCAACGGAAAATCACTGACATACGAAGTCGCCCCACATTGTTTTGATTTCCATCGCTTTGGGCACGTAAGAGAACAGGCTACAACTGTAAGGACGGTGTCTTTTTCCATCCTTGAATAACCGGCGACGATTTTCGCATTTTGTAACATGGGCCGACAAACAACACAGATATTTTCACGCGTTTTCGGTGATACAACAAAGGTCGTGCTGACTTTTGTGGGAGTGATCGCACTCGACATTTTGTTAACAACGCCATGTGAGTTTTATGCACGTCTCATTTGGGTCAATTTGCAACTCCTCCCAATGTGTAAAATTTAGTGATGTCATCTTATGAATAATATCTGAGTAAAGAAAACGTCATCTCATGAATAATTTATAGCAACGCAGATCGTGCAAGAAAGTCAAGTCTGTGATTCCGGGTGAAACTCCGCTGTATAGCGTTCACTCCACTCATCGCGTTCACCCTACTCATCGCGTCCACTCACGCGCGCGTTTCACGTGAAAGCAGAATAGGCCTACAAATCATTGCGTTCACTCCACTCAAACATTCACAAATCACAGACTTGAACCAAGTCTAAAGTCAGACGTATTATGTCGCCGAACCGTGTCTTTGCAGTTGCTTTTGCCACATAACGAATGTTTTATTTGAGACACGTTTGCGCGATTAAAAAGACACCCGGAGCACATGATATATACTTTGTTATTTCCAACATATTTTGGAGAGGCCGTCCCGTATATATATAAATGGTACGGTCCCACTGGAGCCACTGATAGCGAATACCTTCATACCACGATTGATTTGTAAATATTCAGCATTCATGGCAGAGATGGAATCAGCATCGTGAAAGGAAGAAGACGGAAAAAGGGATCCTCGAAAGTCCACAACAATCTCACTGATGTCAACAAGGGTACAAGACAGTCCGCAAATGTCAGAAAAAGGATCATACTTAAACAAAACTTGAACGCCGATGCTTAATAAATTGTCGTCCGATGAGAGCATTTGTAACAATACCGATGACACGCAAATGTAGGGACATCGCTTGACTACAAAAGCGGCTCAGATGATATAATGTTGATGTCTTTATGTTCAAGTTTCCTCAAATTCTCTCTTTTGACTTTGTTGCCACTGACTGACGATTGATTATGTCAGCCACTATTATTCCAGAAATGGTCTTCACTACATACATTTTGTAAAGACCGAAGGCAAATTATTGTCTAATACACGCCCATAGTTGACTAGTGTTAATCAGTGTTTAAGGCGCGTGAAGTTAGAAAAAATAGCAGCCCACTGAGTCATTGCATTGGGGCTTTTTTACCTCCATGATCACAAACATTGCTTTGCTAAGTTTTGTCTCACTTGCTTAGTTCTAGTAATGTCATGTCATTCTCTTCAAATTGAACATTTTCAGGCATTTCCAGAGCGTGCTATCTGGTGGTGGCAAACCAAGATATAGAAGGTTATGTGGGTTACACATCTATACTGAACTGTTCTTACACGAATTGTGCGTATGCAATACTAACATGGTATAATGGAACGGACCACATCACAAGAGAAGAAATTTTAGTGAAAAGTGGCGACACGGTGATTGTCAGGGAACCATATGAAGATCGTTTTTCATTGGTTGGCCAGGCTGATCTGCAGATAGAAGATGTTGCAATGTCAGACGAGAACAGTTACTTGTGTTTTGTCAATGATTTGTCAGATGTGTACGGCGCAGTTGCGTTCTCTGTTAAAGGTTTGTAATTGTATGGGATAGCGCACTCCTCTTTCCCTGAAAAATAGTTCATGTGACGGAATAACGGCGCATCACGGAATTTTTCCCTTGTGCAAGACTGGGCTATTTGTTTCACTTCGATTGCTTGTTTACGGTAAATCGATAAAACAATGACTAGGACTGAAATAGAGAAAGAGGTGAGGGCCAAAAAATATTGAAAATGAAAACCGAGATTCTCAAATGAATTGCTTATTTGTCTTTTTCTTTGATGATGCCTTCTCCGTTCATAACTAGTTATTTTAAAGTAACAACCGACCTTTGTTTATACATATTTTCAATCCGTATTTTCACAAAACAAGAGGACATATACATGACATTACATTCATTTATTCGTTCAGTCGTTCTGTCATTGAAGAGTTCACAAAGTGTTATTTTTTCAAAACAAACAGAGCGTATACTTTCATTTTACTAAAATCTCGTGATTTTAGGGTTATTTACTCTCTGTGAAGTCAAAATAAAAGCCAAACATGCCAAGATTCCCCGGCACAAACGCTGTAGGTTCGAAATCATTTCAATATGAAAAGATAAAGGCGTGTTTGCTGGGTTATATAAACACAGCAACTTCGTCGCCGTCTATTTATTTCATTTCAGATCCTTATGCGCCACTCAACACAGACATCTCGGTTGGTGAATTACCCACTATCGAAGGAAACGACGTACTACTGAATTGTACAGCAGATGGTGTACCTACACCAACGTATGACTGGACACAGAATGGTGTAGAATTGTCTGACAGAAACAAATTCCAAGTTAACGAAGATGGAAGTGAATTGACAATTATCAGCATTACCAAACAAGAACGCAATTACTACAACTGCACAGCTACAAACGAAATGGGACGTGATGCAACTGCAGTATTCATTGATGTATATTGTAGGTATTCAAATTATTCATCGTACAAGTACATGATGTATTGCATTTGACAACGTACGTTGAAAATTACTATTACCATCAAATAACTATTCGAGTCGGACAACCTTTTACCGAGTCTATCAAGAACGGTATGTTTAATGTTTGGAGCGTAAATAAAAACCCTTTTCTATCCATGTCGTGAACAAATTCCCCTGGGGAAGAACATCATCGGGCGCATTGAATATATAACGCACCTAGGTCCATTAAGTATATATATATATATATATATATATATATATATATATATATATATATATATATATATATATATATATATATAATCTCCCAGTATTTCGAACGAGTGTGACGTCATAGAATACGAGGTTTCCACTCACATAACGGCAGTATCCTTCCTTGTCGGTAGGCGAGGAGGGATACAGCTATGGTGGTGGAAACACGAGTCTTCGAATACGTCAAATGAGTGAGAAATACTGGGAGATTATATATTTATCCCATGCGTAGACCCACTTTCCCGTGCGATGTAATTTGGACTTTTATGATGTCAGCGTGGCGATGAAGTGGTACGGCTCCAGCACAGTAAGTGAGGCTACCCACTATCCTCCATGATCTGCGCCAGTGAGGAGACAATCCCTGTTTAACCATCAGGTCAAGACCACAACCAGACACAGGATGTCGGAGATAAACGTCGAACTTTATTACGACTGGTAAAAGACTAACACAACTACAACATGGCGATACGGAGGGAGAGAGAAGAGAGTATGCACAGAACAAGTAGTCCAACAAAATGCCCATCGCGAGAGGGCGATATAGCAATACGACAACACATAGTGGCGCTGTACCCTCACTGTGAATAATGAAAAGATCAACCCCTTTTCCGCGGAGGAGATAGCAATTTTATAATTTTGTCGACATAGATTTTTGACAGCCATACACAGTATTTTCAAGGAAACTAAGTAAATAAGTTGCATCTGTGTTGGCAAAAGAAAGGGTATTGATTTTTTTAATGTTCGTAACAAAGGAAATTTGCATGTCTGACAGGTGGTATAATGAGACCATCTTATTTGCTGATAACTTTATCTTGACAAGTGTGCATTTTTTAGCACCTCCAAACATCAACTTCTCATTCAATTTACTTTTGAATTTTAAACATAATTAATAATTTTGGAACATAGTCTTAACAAATAATCCTGAACTTAAATTTTAAGTTTCAAATCGCTAAGAAACTTATAAAATTGAAATAAGCCTTTAGCAAAAATGTCTGAGTGAACAAATCAAGGGGAATTGTGGTTAGCCTCACTTACTGTGTCCAGCTGATTCCTTTCACATTCGAACGCACGTTCCTCTCGATGCGTCAGAGTAGTCTCTCGCTGTCGGATTTTCCGCGCAAAACTTGAACGGATATAGCAGTTTTCATCTAGTACAAGGGGAAGGAGGATGATATAATCAGATGTATTATTTTGTTTGAAGGTAAAGTATTAATGTAAAAAATGCATCGAAATTTAACCTTGTCTTGTTCATAGCACTGCTTATACGTTGTTTATACTGTACAAACGAACACACTGTACAATGCTGCGATCGTCATTTTTACTGCTATCTAAAAATCGTGTCAGTTCCCGACTTCTGTCATAATATATGAATAAAACCACCATTGAACTGTATCACATCGTTCTTGGTGGTCATTCATGTAACCATACTGCACCTAGGAAAATTATGTTGCTCGAAACCGGCGAGGACTGGAGGAGTACGATTCCGCATGAAGATCGTAGGTTCGCATATATTCTCAGCGCCTTGATCATCGTTCGTCGTAACTATGAATAAAACTGAAATCATTAACAATCACAGTAAACAAAGCGAGACAAGAAATTTTAACGTTTGCAATGTAACCTTCATTCGATTTCGATTTCACTCATGACTTATGAACACACTTCATTGTGGCTGCGGCTCCTATTGAGCTGTCGAAGGAGTGGCACAAGCTTCCGAAAACCGCTTTTGCCGCACGTTACTACAGTCAACAGTCAGTCTAGAAGGGACCATCTTCGGACGGGTATGGCCCCGACATTGTCCACTCACAGTAACACAGTAGTAAACAGCAACACAGAATCTGACAGTGGAAAGTTTATTATAAGTGATTTATTGTTTTTGCAAGGATACTCAGTATAAATCGAAATTATGTAAATACGAACAGCCTGGTTTAAGCATGGGTGAGTGGACAATATCAATGGGAAAATGATCCCTTCCACATCATATTATGCAGCTCCAAGGTTGGCGCTTTTTCCCATCATCCAAATTACATATGCAACTTCCTGTACTATTTCTGTCGGTTTTTGTAAAAAATCTTGCAAGTTATAAATGGCGAAAACAGCTTTTCCGAGGTAAGTGACCACAAAGCTAGCACGTATGTAAAAATCATCTGTGGTGAACTTCCACTTTAATTGTAATGTTATAGAAGACGAATTTCACTTTGTCCTGGTCTGTACTCAATATGAAAATCTCAGAGCCTGTTTCATTCCTCAATTTCAATACACACCTGCTATCAAATGGATATTTGGTCGATTATTACGTATACGATCAGAAAATGAGAGCATCTTTGAAAATCTAGCAAAATATGTATTCCGTGCTTTTAAACAACGTCAGCGTCAGCTTGGCGATGGAAATTACCAATGTAACTTTGTCTGGAACCTGAAGTGACAGTAATATGGAAATTGTACATTAAGGCCGGTGGCTTAAACTACTGAATAAATATGATGATGAAGTCTTAATATATATATATATATATATATATATATATATATATATATATATATATATATATATATATATATATATATATATATATATATATATATATATATATATATATCAAAGTATACAGATGTCCTCGCGGGAAATTACAGTGCTCAATGCTAAAGCAGAGCGTAACTGTCAAGTCAAAGGCGTGGTGTACAAGGCCAAAGTGTCAACGGAGGACAACCGAGAGAGATTTTATTTTATATTGGCCTCACTGATAACACCTTCAAGACGCGCTACACTAATCACATGAAATCGTTCCGTAACGAGAGATACAAAAACGACTCCGAGTTGTCAAAATTTGTATTGAATTTAGGAAATAAGGGCCAAGTCTTTGACATTTCATGGTCAATCATTGACAAAGCATTAAGCTACTCTAACATGAACAAGCCATTTAATCTTTGTATATCAGAAAAGCTGCATACTATCAATGCTGACAAATCTACACGGTTAAACAAACGCTCTGAGTTGGTTTCAAAATGTCGCCACCAAAACAAATATTTGTTATCGAATTTTAACACTACCTACAAATAGAATGGTTCGTCCCAATCATATATGTAAGAGTATCAAACTAGTAATTCTTTCACTCTATCTGAGGATTGCAAGATGCATGAAGCTTAAGTAATAGATTTCAGTACTTTGTACTTGAAGTAATATATATATATATATATATATATATATATATATATATATGTGTGTGTGTGTGTGTGTGTGTGTGTGTGTGTGTGTGTCTGTCTGTCTGTCTGTCTGTCTGTCTGTCTGTCTGTCTGTGTTTGTGTCTGTCTGTGTCTGTGTCTGTCTGTCTGTCTGTATCTTTCTGTATCTGTCTGTCTGTATCTGTCTGTATCTGTCTGTCTGTGTGTATATACATGTATATGTTGATAAAGGGTAATGTCATAGACATATGTTATAATTATGAAACCATGTTTATGTTAATTTTAAAAAAAATTAGAATAGAGTTATGCCTGTCTTGCACTATTATTTTGAGCAAAAAGGCAAGTACTTCATCGTGAGTTACGCCCTTTATAGGGCGCAACTGACGACATATTACTTGCTTTATGAGTAGGTCGATTTTAAGTATTCATAAATAGCATCCCCGTTACAAGATATTCCCCATGTAGACGTTCTTACATTCTGTCCATGCAAAACAGGCGTAAGTTTACTAAGTTACGCCCTTAGTGCACAGACTTTCTCGTGCTAAACATGCGTAACTCAAGTTACGTCCCTATGGCAACATGAGTTATATTGAGCTTTTTACTCAAAATGTTCATAAAAGATGTCTTTCCAATTCTTGAACAAAAATATATCACAAAGTCAATTTCTACCAAAATATGAGTATTACCCTCTTTCACTGAGCTATCAATATATTTAAAGTTGTAAAAAAGATTATTGGCCGGGATACAATGTACGGTTAAACCAGGGAATATTAAGTCGGAGGAAAGCACAAAATTTATAAATTTTCGTCCATTTTGTCATGCCTGTCCATAAGCATATGAATGTGATAGAGATCAAAAATATTGTCAGCATGCCGAGTGAAGCCGATGAAGCCGATGGATTTTGGCTTGACTTATAAAAATGATTTACATTTTATTGCACGACATATGCATTAGCTGACTCTCTGCAAATATTTAAAACCTTTTGACACATTGGCCACGGTATTCTTCGACAAACTGTCTTCTCCGACCTTTAAAATCATCTACCTGTCATAAGTATATTTGTTTAGATATACAGCTTCAAGAAAGACTGGATAAAATCTACCGGCAGGTTTTCTAATGATTTCATATCTTAAGTGTGGCAGATACTTCCAATACGGAGCGTAGTGTATTTCATAGAGATAATGCTATGAGAAATGAACTAGTGTCAGTTTCGATATGATAATATTTGTTTCACTTTCCATTATACAGACGAACCACAAACTGGGTGGCCTCTATGTGAGGTACACGTAGAGACCAACGAAAACTACATCGCAGAAGGAGATTTTGCAGAACTGATCTGTAAAGCTACTGGCGGTAATCCCCAACCACACTTGGAATGGTACAACAATAGTGAAGCTTTACCTGAATGTACCTCTACTACAGATGATAATGGCGTTGTGACTGAAACCGTATCTTGTTGGACATTAACACTTTATGATAATGGTAAAATGTATGAGTGTAAAGGGAAACACGATGCTACCGAAGAAACTCCCAACTGTTTTACTGAAGTTTTTGATGTCAAATGTAGGTAAAATTCAATAGAATCAACATTTATAGAATAAAGAAATCCCCATGTCGGAAAGTTCTGCTTTTTTGTATTTGTGACAGAATATTCTGTAGCTAAGACTCTAGCTGTTGCCATTCCCATTAATGAGGAACTTTTTTATGATTTTTGACATATACAGCTAATGAGTATTTTTGTTGTAATTTTATGCTGTAATTATCTATTAGTTTTCTGTTTCTCAGTTCCACCATCTGAACCAGAGGGCTGTACAACAAGTCTTGCAGGATATTCAACACCGGTTGCAGAGGGCGATGAGCTCGTACTTACATGTACATCATGCAGTGGTAACCCAACACCTATTATTGAATGGTTTGAAGATGAAAACAGGATTAAATCCGGCTTAGGCGACATTTCTAACTCACCAGGGGTCTATCATGGTGAAATAAGTGTACAAGATTTAACTTTACATCTCACATATCACAATCATGGACAGAGATTGAGATGTGAATGTTTCAATGAAGAATTTAAGATGGAAAAAGATAGAGCTGTATCGAACGAAATTATTCTTAATGTGCATTGTAAGTTTTTATATTAATTCTTGTTGTTAACATTTGCCTAAAAATGTTAAACTTATCTAGCAATGTATGTTAATATCTTCTTTCGTACAACTTTGCCAACCAACGTATAACAATTGAACGACATCAAAATTTTGAATGCTGTAACGCGACAGTATTGATTAACTTTCAAAGGACTCATGAAAGACCAAGACCTCTCAGGGGATATTTTCGATATTTTAACACCAGATTGCTCCTTTTATTATGCGACTAATGTACAAAATTTAACACTGCATCATCGTGGGCATATATTAAGATGCGAATCTTTTAACGAAGAAATTACGATGCAAAACGATTGAGTAATATCAAATAATATTATTCTTAACGTGCATCGTACGTTTATGTTTAATCAGCCATCTATTATTTCCACTTACTTTTATGAATAAATTTCAGAAACAATGTGGTACTTATAAATACCTTTCCGGCATCAATGTTAACAGTACAGACGATGTTTAGACTCGATAAAATCAGCATAGAACGAACGAGAACGATCTCATTTATAGTATTCACTTTCAAAAAACTAAGCGAAATAGGAGCATTTTATCTAGATATCTCTGTACTGTCAAACGGCACTTATCGTGAACATATAGGGATGAGAAACAACCTGAAAGATATCAACAACAAGCAAGGGTATCATCTATCTCGAGATAGTATTCCATAACTTCAAATTCGGTAACATATAAATTAAGTATTGTAAGGTATAGTTAACTTAAAATATCCTTCACAGATGCTCCCTTTGTGATGAACGAAGAAAACAACCAACGCCTTGTCGTCATTTTAACTGAGAAAGGGGATCTTCTCTGTGAAATCAATAGCAACCCAAACGTCGAAATAACATGGTTTGACAACAATAACGAAACGATCTGTAATGGGACTGGCAAGTTTCTTGTGAGTAAAACCACAGCGGATACCATCACTACTGGTGTTCTCACAATCTTCAACGTCAACGAACCCGATCTTGGTGATTACCGGTGTCATGCCATCAACGATATAGATGAAGTTAACTTTACAATACAACTTTCTGCAAAAAGTGAGTAGAGAGAGAGAGACATAGAGAGAGAGAGAGAGAGAGAGAGAGAGAGAGAGAGAGAGAGAGAGAGAGAGAGAGAGAGAGATATTGTGACTATTACAACTGCTGCGATGGAGTCTCTCTCTCTCTCTC
>LD358331.1:22590-47489 GCA_001465055.1 Ptychodera flava | reverse complement strand
CGTTAGGGAGTCATATTGAATGGGAAATTACGCTTGCACCTGCCTCCCAATTACTTGTCAGTAATCAGGTTGTTACACCCAATTATAAATTAAAAAACATTCAAATGAAATACGAAACAATATCTGATCCCACACTCGCAATGACAACTGCTGGTTATTACAACAACGGTAAAAGTTATCTTTACGAGTATTTACATTATTTTAGAACAATCCCATTCAAAGAATCAACCACTGTTATCAATGAAAATATAAATGTACCACGACGTAGCATGAGAGGTATCGTAATACTCTTCACTAAAAATCAGAATCAGTCAGAACTTAATAGCGAACTTTTCTTTAACCCATCCATTAAATCTGTGTCTGTAATGATTGAGGGCATTGCAAATAAAATATATGCTCAGAAGATGTTACCAAGACAATTTTGGCGAGAGGCACGACGGTATTTTGCTGAAGATAAAGATTGGTGTGAAATTGATATAGATGAAGTCGATTATTTGAAGAATAAATTTTGTTTGTTTATCGATCTGCGTAGTTTTAAAGATATTGAATTTCATGGAAATGGTCTTAAAGTAATGACACAAAAGATGGAATACAACTTGAAATCCTGAAAAAAGATACTTCAGTTAAGGGTATCGACACTCGTGATGATAATAAAATCGAAGCTCGCGATAATAATATATTTGCTCATGTTTATGTTACCAGTGATGCAATGGTCTCTGTTGAAAATAGTAGATTAAAGTCTTTACTATTTTAGTTAACTCCCGAGTTCAGAAAAAACCTACCGGAACGATTCTGTAGAAATTTTTCATGAAAACTGTAGAATTTTCAGACCTGTGTTATGACATCACAGGTAAGTTAAAGGTCGCTGCAAATAATTTACATGTGTACTGTAGAGGATGGGTCCACTGAAAAATTTCTGGTCATCAAAATATAACAACAAATTTTTACCATTCTTGTTAAACCATTCAAAGCTTAATTTACAATGTAATATTTGTGGATAATGTTTGAAATCATTATAAAATTTTCTGAACTGTCTCGCACGAACATGTTTTATGTCACAGTTCTCTTCAACCCAATCAATAAAATTCTCCTTTTTCTTTTTCTTCTCGCTGAAATGACTGAAAGCTTTTTCCAACCCCTGACCGTACAAGTAGTTATCCTGTAACTTCTGTTGATCACATGCTCTAAAACCATGGTAGAAATTCTTGAAACCAATCTTGAACTCTTCGAATGAATTCGTGATACTTGGTGGTTCCAGTATCTCGGGGATCACCACTCCTCTCTGGTAAGATCGCTTCAACTCATTGAAAATTTCATCGGGAGAAATCACTTTCTTGCGTTTTGATTTTGGAGTTTGTTGAACTTCTAGTTGAGGCACCTCCGGTTCTGCCAGTGGTGAAAATTGATGATTATTTCCAATAACTATATCACGATAAAATTTCACACAATGCCTAATTCGCTCATTCAGGGCTTCTGGATTATTTGCTGGGAAATATTTATACTCTAATCCATCTAGTAGTAACTCCTCTTCATCTGTAGAGCTTGTAAGTGAAACCATATCCCAGTCAATTGAAGTCTGTGTTGAAGAGTTTCCATCCATTATTGAAATGTGACTGTTTCACAGCTTTCCGTCTGCTTAAATAGCCATACAGATGTTGAAATACCGCAGTGAGTCATCTGTAAACACTGACGTAAATGTCTATTATATGACAGTGAGTCATCCGAAACGGGAGTGGCGTAAATGTCTATTATATGACAGTGAGTCATCTGTAAACACTGAAGTTAGTGTTTATTATACACCAGCTGTCGCGCATACGTGAGTTCATATATAGGTCAGGGTCACTTCATGTTATTTTAGCTACATGGATGGTGAATTTTTCCTTCACTTCCTGTAGTTAAAATGGATAAAATGGGTGTAAATATTCGTATTTATCACGGAAAGGAATATTTACTAACTACTCCTGTATACCTTTAAACATTTTGTTAAAACCAGCAGGCCAAGACAAGGGGCAAATATTACAAGTTAAATGTTCATGTTTAATACTGCCCAGGGCTCGTTTTCCCTGGTAGTCCACTTGGGCTACCATTTTCTGAACTGTGTAGCCCAGTGACAGTGGCTTGTAGCCCAATGCATATTTTAGATCAGGGGTATCTGTTTTCGTTAACCAGACAAAAAAGGCTATTTTACAAGATTCTGCCCATGAAGTGAATTTTCTAGTCTTTAGATGTGTAAACTTGCACACGTTTAATACCCAAGGAAATAAGTATAATGGACGACAGTGGGACTCAAATGTTTTGTGACCTATTAACAACCCGTTTAACTCGCAGAGTTGTATGCAAATTTTAAAAGTCGCCATAACAACCTGACAACAACATGACCTTTTCAGCACTAAGACATACTGTAACAGGGCTAAATATAGGCCATGGCCCTTCTGTCGGAAGGAGGCATAATTTCTGTGTCATTGTGATTGGTACATTATTATCAAAATGCAACGAGAATGCGTTTTTATGGGCTATCGTTTCCTGTGCCTGTCATTCAATTACGTCAGTTCAGATATTGAAACTTTGTTGCAAAGTTCCACCGCACGGCCGGTCGTCTTCGTCATTTCCAGAACAAAGTCATATTATGGCAAATTTCTGTGTTCAGCTGGGTATGACTGCATTAATCTAGGTCGTCCCAAAGTGACGGACGCATCTTTCAACATTTCAGCTTGGTGAAAAACGCATTTATAGATTCGCCAAAGGCCTGTGGATTCGCTTATTTTTGCACAAATGCTACATGGACATAGGAAAAAGTTCGACTCACTCTAGCCCTCTCGATTGTTGAATACAACCACGGTCCATGATGAGAGTTCTCGAATCAAAAACTGTAGCCGTGCTGGAATACAAATATCTTCTCATTAAATTACGACATTGTTATACAGGAGTTAGCATTCTAAAGTCTGTCACTCTGTTTTTTTCAAAGTTTGGAGAAGGGCGGCATTTCCATCTGAATGAACGACACGAAACGCAAAATTCCATCGCATTATGTACAGTAGAAATACTGTATACGCTGCAGTTACGTAAGCTTATAAGCTTATACTCCACAAAAAGGCCACAGGCGGCGTGAACTTCTGAAAGGATTTCCTAAACGTCCTACTTGGTACCTTAGACACTCACATAAGATATCCTGAAAAGTATTCTCTGCAGTAATTCCAGTTTCTGTCAATCGGAATGCAAGATTTCTGGGTATATGAGAATGTGTAATACACATCTTCAATTTTGTTGCGGCTACAACAAAAATGTAGGGTTTATTTCTCACACGTTGCACAGTAGCTGCGTAATTATTAGTTGGAATGTACGATAGTGAAATGCGGTCCGTTTTTGCATTGAATATCAGTATTAACAGGTATTATTTTGATCTAAGGACATTTTTATTGAACATTCAATTTTCACCAATATTTGTTCGAACAGAAAATGCAATTGAAGTAATTTGGATTGTAGGGGCCAGGACTTAAGAAAGTTATTTGTTCCATGCTGTTATCTTCGTCACGCGTAATGCGCATAATAATTATTACATAGAACGATGACGTGTCATTTTGTAAACGAATTCGTAATCAGCATGCTTTTGTGACTCGTCGCCCTTACTTGCTTTCAATACGTATTAAAAAACACACCATACTATATGATTTTACGATTCGAACGTCCTCCGCTACGATTACAATTGTTGTATTATACGTGCACATACGTTTGTGAATATGTTGCAATCACAAGGCAAACATGCATAGGTCTCTCCCGCATACCTCCCCAAAATATAAAACTGATACATTCATTTTATGTTGTCAATATTATATCCAAACACACTATCTGTTGTTTTTGCTGACTATCACCAAATGTTTGAAAGCATTCAAAATGCAGAGAATGACCTTAAGGGTAAACAACCTACATATCAAGACATAAGTCATCTTCTGTGACATTGTTCTCGATAATTCTCTATCTCCCCATATCTTAGCCATTGATGAATATTTACCGTCAACTTTTTAAACTTTTGGAAAGCGATGAAAATTAGCAGCAATGTCACATGTTATTAGTTTAACTCCGTCTCGTTTTGCTCATATCAATTAAAATTGCTTTAAGCAGGCAAGTCGGAAACCATGACTTAAAACATGATTTGCGTAAATATCACAGACAGGAAGAATAAGGAATGTCTGTAGACTGTAATGTACACTGTTGCTGCAATTAATTTTATTGTCGCATATTGCATCCCTTCCTCATGATGTCTTGTGATGTAATTTCACTCGTCGATTTTCAGCGATCAATGCCGCGAGGCTCTCCTGACCTAATTATCGAAATAACAAATATCGCAAACACGGAAAAACATGACTATTTTACACACAGGTGATTCGTCATGTTGGAACTTCGCCTTTCAAAAGAGTACATTCCAGAGCAGTGACCAGTTTGGTGCGAATGCCTCTAGAGCAGTCGACGGAAACAGAGATATTAATTTCTCACTTGGAAGTTGTACGCATACTACAAATGAATCTGAACCCTGGTGAAAAGTTGACCTAGCTGTAGAATATACAGTTCATACAATTGTCGTCACGAACAGAGACGTCTATGGTAAGTTTACTCTAGGTTATTATTAGATGGCAATCATTGTTGTCGTTTATAGTGTGACAATCTCTTCGTCTTTATTTCCATTCCAATTAACAAGAAGAAAGGCAATGGAACTCTAGACCTAAGGAGATGTGGTCCAAATATCGAGTAGCTTAGACCGGCAAATTTTGTAAACAATTTTGTTATTATTATGTTTAAGGATGATAGATACCTTTTTAGACACTTTCAGACTTTTTATTTTTTTATCACTGAAGAAGTCCCAAACCCCAATAAAGTATGTATTTTCCGACCGAGCACAGTACATTTGCATAAGAGTCACGTGACAAGCATTTTGCTGAACCTTCCAAAAAAACGGTACCCCCTTAGCGAACACGCCGCAAGATTTCCGGTTGAAATTTGTTCATTAACAAGCCTTGACAATATCCTTCAAATCCGTGTCTGCGATTTTTTTTCTGGGCGTCTCCATTCAAATGATATGGCGTGACAATAACAATCCTTTGAAAAGCACCATAGTCTAACACCTTCAAGAGCGCATGACAAAAAAAAAACCCCATAGCATATCAAGGAAATCCCAGACACGGATTTTGAGTTCATTATGTTTCAAACGGACAGTGTGAATTTCAAGTAGCTGGTGTTTGTGAGCGCGAATTGACGAGGTGCTAATGAAGGCTACTTCATTCACACATTGATTTCGAGAAAAAACGCAAAATAGCCTGTTTTGTTACTTCGATGCCACGGCATTTGATAATTAAACATGCATTTTCCTAAACACGGGCATATTTTGTTACCTAGTGATAATGTCGACCGGAAATGACATTTGTTCAAAGAAGTCGTCTGAGGAAAATAAAATAAATCGCGGAAAGCTACCAATTTTTGGAGCCTTCGTTATGGCACGTCACCACAGCGAAAGCCTTCAGCAGGCGAAAAGAAAGACGTCAGCGGTCATTACTGATATCGGGCGTGTCCTAAATTCATATGTAAATAAGCTTGCCTGCGTTTCTTAGATAAACCAGAGACAGTAGAGGATGCAACGCGACGTAGACTTGATACTATCTGACTAATTCTTTATTGTTCACAAGTTGTGAGAAATAATCTAATAAATGACGAAAAAGACGTCCAGCACCGCAAAGCCTCGAGTTTAACCTCCTACCACAATCATAACTATGGGTATTTTCGAGATATAAGCTTACATGTATAATTAGGGTTTTCATACGAAGTTTGGTGGGTGCCGACTGATGTTTCCTTATTTTGACGAGTAGCGCAGCAGTTTTATTGTGCCCTCAACAAACAGCTTATTATAAATCCCCATTAACATGTATATTTAAACTATGTAGCGATAACTGTCCCAGCCACACGATCTAACTTTTTAGCCATGTAAATCCCAGGCTGTAGACTGGTCAAAAATTTGTCTCACTAGAGGTGTCATTTATTCATGTAAATTTATGCATGTAAATTTCTACGCACCTTCGCATCAAAGTAAAGCTTGTGACCCACTTTTTGAAGGGTCACATCTCTCTAGTCTGAACTTAATTCTGCCATTAAAACACGAGTTAGTAATTACTCTCCGATTTTTCTGGCTTTGTTAGTGTGTTCTGAGCCAGACAACGATCACTGACCGTGGCCTTGTCTGGAGCGGCAGGATGAAAATTATTTGGTTGTGTGACTCACGTAAATTTATTTCTCTGTCTGCTTTTTGGCTCGTAAAATGCATTCGCCGACATTTCACAGTTGGTCAAACAACAATTTGATCGCGGGTCTTGGAGAGTTACGATGGCGACTTGTTCTTAAATTTTCTTGCGAATCCGTGACCACGGGGATATTAACAGAATGCGTTATTCTTAAAATCCCACAACGTTAATTTTTGTACAAATAACGAAATACGGGTCGTTTAATTCGGTTCAACACTCAAATATTGCCTTCTTTAACATGTTGAAACCAGAAATGGCATCGTTTGTTCGTGACTGCTGCCCGTTGCGTTGAGGTACGGAATAACGAGAGCAGTGGATAGGTCAGCAGTACTTCTCAGCATGGTTGAGTTCATCTACGCGATAAACCAGCTGTGGATTCGAAATGGCAAGTTCGATGATGATGTAATTTTTCGAGTTAACGTGATTACTTTGTATTTTTGTTTTGGTTTATGTTCCTATAAAAGTCTTGCAAAAGCTTAAATTGCGTCAAACAAAAATTGGAAATATTTAAAAAAGATCATGTGGACACGAATTTGGACTGTAAATTAGTGAGTACATCACAAGCGCACGACGTCTTTTAAAACCACTTGTCTGTAACATGCATTTTATTAAAATCTTTGCAAACGGAAATCGTGCGGGTAGCTATTGAGACCAAAGACCCTCGAGAAAAACGGGACAGGCAACTGCTGTTGTTTGTTTGTGCGATCTATCTTGGAATATATTAAGTTTATTTGCCAAGCGGTCCCCGACAACAATACTTCGTACTTAACACTGAATCTCATTATCGATCAAACTGACGTTCTGAATATGTACACTTTGCTCTTGCATCGTACGTTCTGAGTACTGATACAGAGAATTTTGAGGGTGTTTTTGATACTAGTCATGGTGAATGTTCTGGTAACGATGAAGATCACATTTTGGATTCTGGCCGAAGCCAACGGGAAAACACCAGACGATACAAACAGGGTACATTTAGCCATAGACGCATAGAAAACTCTTGCTAGGTATCGACAATATAAGTTTACATTCCCTACCATAAAAATCTCCGATAACAACAAACATTTACAAGTAAGACAAATCTACACTTCCCCAGTCCTGCGAAACGAAAATATGATCTTTATTTAATCTGTCACGCAACATTTGACGAAAAGCAGGGTGCACAAAAAAATGAATACTCCATCGGAGCTCAAATACACTACCTCTAACATTTTGGTACTGTTTTAGCCTAAAGAAACACCAAAGTTCGGATAAGCCACACATGTCTACATCCGCAAGGTACTAGAAAATACAATTGTAACACTGACTTTCGCTGTCAGGAGAAACTTTGCGATAAATCGGGACTCTACAACGGTTGGTGGAGTCTGAAGCGGTAAGGTAGACATGCATTTAAACAAAGCTGAACGCTGTCCTCGCATTTTTGGCCGTTCACAGTTATCAAACAACAACATTTCAGTAGTTAACATACATACTTTACCGAATCATGGAGCACTCCTCGCACAGAAAATATTCCGACGGTTAAAAAACTGCAAAAACGAGGGAAAATTCGGAGATACATGGACGATAGCGGAATGTAAACAACTCTGTGATGCCAACTGCTGTCAAGTCTGGAACTGCAGCGATATGTGTTTCGGATTTCTATTCAAAACTTTGTCACTTTACAGCAACATACTGCTCCCTGCAGACTTCTAGTTGCATCGAATCTCGCTATCAATATGTAAAAAGTACTTTAAAATCATTTTGACGAATTCTTCTCAAAATAGTCGTAACACTTTTCTTTCTAAAATGGACTTGCGGGTAATCCGAAGTAACTTGTAATCCGAAATTTATTACCGTATATCCGTATACACGTGTCTATGAACCGGACGTTGTGCAGTCGATCGGGTCCAGCTTCATTCCGTCCCCGACCCATCGACATCTCTTAATTATTCCAAGTAGGATCGCACGCTGCTAATCCCATAGACACTTTGTTCTCATCGCAGTTGCCTGTCCCGTTTTTCTCGAGGGTCTATGTTGAGACATACATTGAACTTTGCCCCGTGCACAAACTTTATACAAATGGCGAATTTTAAAATCACTTGTCTACAATTTTAATGTTGAAACATGCTTTTTATTGATAACTGCGGGAACGGAAATGATGCAGGCAGCTTTTGAGACATACAGTGAGCAGCGCCCAGAACACGGCTATAGCCGCTCGGCTGTCTTGTACTCATTACTCTAAAGGTACGAAAGTATTTGGAAAATAATTTTTAAATTAGACAAAAATTAATGGTTATTGGTCATCCTAGAGATTCAAACTTCAACGTAATCAAGGGAATACTTACAAAAATCGATCGATCGGTTTCCTAACTTGTAAAGTCAACATCGGCCCTATCTACGGCTGATAATAAGCGCAAACACAATTGGAACTATTTTGTGATTATAAGATCTTGAGCATTTTCTTATAATCTATTTAAAAATCATCAATCTAACAGTGTTTTTGTGTGAAGGCGGGGGCAAATTTCATAAATTATTGATAATTGCACAATCATCAAATACATATCGAACAAATTTTACATTTTTTGTCCACCTTTTCGCACGCTCAGGAAAGGAGAACCCATGAAATGTAACTGATTTGTCAATTTTGTTTAGGTTTAAGTCAAAATACAAATTCCCTTTCCAAGGTTGATTTGCAGGCATTTACTATTCTCACCAAACGATGCATGATAAAATTTTAAATTTTCGATGGGAAAATGGCCTTTTACCCCTACCCAAATCAGTTCTGCTGTAGTGTATGTTTTTTGGTGATCTCTCTTTCAAATGATTTGGTAGATTTAAAAAAAATGTTTTGTACATTTATTTATTTCATATACAAGGAAATGAGACCTGTTAAATTTGATTAAACTACCATTTTCTTGTGAGTGTACTAATTAATGCTGGAAAATTTTACAAATTCACTGAACTATTTCAGCCCTTCTATTAAAAATGAACTATTTTGGTAGATGCAAAGAAATGTAATCAATATCATCTGTCTGTTGAAACCTTAAAATGTTAACGGCAGAACCAACAGTTTTTGTCTGGAATTTTTAGGGACTGTACAGGGATGTCTTTGCAGCTTTGAGGGACCACTCCGAGGAGACCCTAAATCTTTTAGAGACTACACTGACTTGACCTTGAAACTTTAGGGACCACCCAGATGAGTCCTTGAAACTTTCAGAGACCACCCAGATGAGTCCTTGAAACTTTCAGGGACTATCCTGATGAGCTTGAAACTTTCAGGGACCACCCAGATGAGTCCTTGAAACTTTCAGGGACCACCCAGATGGGACCCTGACTCTTTCAAGGACTATCTTGATGCGACCTTCGCTCATCAGCTTGTGCATTCACAAGCATTACTTGGTAAAGCTGACAGGCAGAGGAATCACTGGAAAGATTTGGGCCAACTTCCTGCACATAAGCGTCAATATTCAGCACTGCGAAGTTAAGATTATGTAATGGCTTAACCCGGTGTCCTCATGGCTCCGATGTGTGACTGGTCGGTCGGCGCCGAAACACGTCTTTGCGTATTTATCACGCGACGACATCTACAAGGCATGTTCTCCCTGGCATAAATGTGATGAACTGGGCAGTGGCTGAACCTTCAGTCGATTTAGACGAGCAATCTTGACGATTAATGGTAATGTACTCGCTTATTGAAGTATGCTGTCGCTAGCCGACGCGATGCTGGTTTTAACAGTAAACAATTTGAAAACAATCATTTCATGATGGCATATTCCATTTTAACCTACAGGGACACTTAGGGCGCATCATGCGATTGTGTAAGGTCCCGGGTAAGGTACATGTTGCTCTTTTATGCTGTAAAGTTTTCCCACCGTTTAAAATAGTGTGGTTGTATGTTACAGTCTTCATGATTAATTTGGAGATGTAGTCAATGATGCTTTTCTCGTTAAGCGAGACACCGAATCGTACACCAAATAATATGGTTCTTGCTAATTAACATAATAAAGGTCACGGGTCACATTGTTGTGAGACTGCATTGTTTCAAGTCAAGTGTGTAAACGACGCGACGTTCGAATCAATTTTGTCCACTGCACTAATTCCTTCGTCGGGAAAGGTTACCGATTCACGATTCTGAATGTAGGACGTCCATTACACCAATTATTTAATGACAGGACTACATGGAAAGCAACGGAATACTGGATATCGCCGATGAATTTGATGTCTGTTACCAAGATCCTTTGTGAAGTGACAGTGCTGTTCCCGATCTCGACAATGATGTCAGCAACTGTGATTGTAGCGTGAACATGACTAAGTCTATGAGTCATTGAATCTTTCAGGGACCAATTGAGGTGTCCCTGAATCTTTCGAGGACTATCCTAATGTGACCACGAAACTTTCACAGACTGCCGAGACGAGTCCTTGAAACATTCAGGGACCACCCTGATATGTCCCTGTATCTTTTAGAGAGTTACTCTGATGTGACCTTGAAACTTTCAGGGACCACCCGGATGAGTCCTTGAAACTTTCAGGGACCACCCGGATGAGTCCTTGAAACTTTCAGGGACCAACCCGATGTGTCCCTTAATTTTTCTAAGGGACCACTTAGATATGACCCCTAAACATTGTTTTAAGGACTGGCCTAGAGAGGCACTTTGAAATAGTAAAGAACCAATCAAGATATGATCCCGAATCCTTCAAATGCAGCCAGGCCCTCTAAACAATACAGCAATCATCAAGTTTTGACCTTTAATCTTTATATTTTCAAGAATGTGTATCAATTAAATTAAATATCCTTAAAAATTGTCAAAAAGGATAAATCTACAATTTTTGAAAAGCAGATGGCTTTAAATACTACGTTTTTTTATACTACTTTAACATTTTAAATTCGATAATTAGAGTTTTGATATTTTCACTAGAAAAATTGATAATTACTAAATCCTTTGAGTTAACCCTCCCGTAGAGAGCATATTCTGTGACTTTTACTGTTCATGTTACCGTGCCAGCGCCATTTTCAAAGTGTGCAGCTTGAAGTTGACGCATGCGCATACTTTCCTTTTTATCAATACGTCATTGTTATTCGTACTGAGGAATAGCCTTCAAAATGGCGGTGTCACGGGAGTTGTCCGGAGGTAAAATTTAGCGACTTACCAGCAATTACATGGCCCGGTACAGTTTTTGTGTTTCAAGAACCCAGTCGATCGATTTAGTACCATGCATGCGACAACACAGAAAAGTTTGAATCCCCAGGGTTGCCAAGAACGTTTTTTTTTTTTACGGATTCATTTAAATTATTTTCCCAATACTTTCGTACCTTTAGAGTAATGTGTACAAGCACAGAGAAACATAGACAGAGTGGCAACGCTTGCATGCCTTTTGTTCCATGGTCGTAGACTATTGGCTTTTCATATTAAAATGAGCTTCAAAGGTGTTAAACTTTTTGGAGGCTTTGTTTGTGGTTGATAATTACACGAGATTATGCGAAACATACGACGAGATGGCATCGTACTGCCAGTTGCGTAGCAACCATAGTTACTTTGTGAGCTCTCAGGCCAGAAACACTGCTTCACGCCAATCAAAACATAACACGCCAGCAGTTTCATAAACATGTCCTTTCTTGACGCACGTGTAAAAGACGGTATGACTGACCGTAAACCATTGAGTAAAACCAGACAGTATTGATAAAAGACTTTTAAATTATATATTTTACTCATTATTTTACTCATTATATATTCATAAAAATATGAGAGGAATTTTTAAAACGGTAAAACCCACTTTCCTGAAGCTCAAAACACTCCCGTTTTCGCCAGCACCTCAATTCCGATCAGCACCACACGACAACAACAACACAAACTTTGTCGAACATACTTTCGCTTAACAATTGGTGAAAATCCGAAAATTACCGAAGGGTGCATGGTCGGCACTCTTCGGAAAAGAGAGCCAAGAGCTTCGTGAGGCGAGGCAAACATGGATTGCTTACGTAACCGCTTCACGCCTTAAACAATAGCCGTTGCCACTCTGTGGTACAAGGCAGCCGAGCGACCACAGCCGTGTTCTGGGCGCTGCTCACAGTATGTCTCAAAAGCTGTCCGCATGATTTCTGTTTGCGCAGTTATTAATAAAATGCATGTTTCACCACTCAATTACAGACAAGTGGTTTTAAAATTCGCCGAATGTATAAGTAACAACAGAGATAAACGGCCACAGCCGTGCACTGCTCTGTAGTGTAGTGATGGGCGCTGTTCACTGCAGTGTATGCCTCAAAATCTGGCCGCACGATTTCCGTTTGCACACTTGTTAATAAAATGCATGTTTCAACATTAAAAATTCAGATATTTGATTGTAAAATTCGTCATGCACCTATGGCATACATTGCTATCGAGATTGCCTTTAATCCGTCATCTGATCAGTGCTACATGCATATGTCGCGAATGTCTGCTCAAAGAGGGTCGGTGGTCTGGTTTTTGAATAGCTCTTAGCTCCGGTCAGTCGGTGGAGATCCCAAACGAAAGCAAGGTCATCATACATCATTATGTAATATTATGCGTGGAGTGTTCATCGAACCAACATTGCCCTTTCAAATAAAAGGGAAAACATTTACATCTTGATGATTTTATCAGTTGTAATCATATATTATCATTCTACAATATGTAAAGGACTTGGCAGTATGAGGCACGTTAATATATAAGTACGCTTTAGTAAAAAAGGAGGCCATGCACCATAATTTTGGGAGGTTTTTTTTGAAATATTTTTTTTCTTTTTATATGACAGACTTGACTTTTCACTAGTCAGCCCTGTCAACAGTTGTCTTTGGGCATTGAATGGACTATTATCCAGCCTCTTCTGCACCTCTGATTTTCCGATACCTCTGCCATGTCCCCATCTCATCACATGATTCCATCTAGGTAATTGCTGTCAGTCATTTGCTCTTGTTCTTTAGTTTTTGCAGAGTAGAGGAAATGTTGTTATATTTGACCTCATTTGCTTATTTGCCTGTCTTCCCGATGCTTCAGGGTCAGCTTGCAGTCTGTGGGGCAGCATTGAACAAGAACACAGTTTATGATGCCATGCACCATAATACTGCTGCCGTACTGAGCCACAAGATGTACAGTGTTGTCTGTCTGTTTTAAAAATAATTTGATTATAATTATTGAACGTTGAAGTGAACTATGACGATGGTTGACGGAATGAAATTGTTTGCAAACATTAGCAGCAGCGTGAGTGATTACGTCCTTGATGGTCACGTATGCATTTTCCACACATATTGTTTATGTAGCTAAGCACAAGGACGGAAGAGTGTTTACAGTGCCACCAGTATGGTAGTATGAGGTTATTACGAAAATACCGCAAAGGATGCACGAGGACATTGGCGCTGCGTATCGCCCGACGCGAAGCGGAGGGCGATGCGCGGCGCCAATGTCCGAGTGCATCCTTTGCGGTATTTTCGTAATAACCTTATTATTATACATCTTACATTCCTGATCGGGGCATCAAAATGTCGGAGTAGTGATCGTTTTCGTGCAGTGTCAACAATTTTTCTTCCGATTTTATCGCGCCAGTGTGGAATGCTACCTTGGACGCGCTTCTGCAAGTTTTGGAGTGTGTGCACGACACACATACGTATGTACAGAGCGCGCGCGAGACTTGTTCTGGCACTCGTCCAAGGGGTCCCTTGAAACCGTTCTACAGTGAACGCGCAGATACAGCAGCAGGGAATGGGGCGCCTTGAAACCGTACGTGTTACGGAACGGGCGCGGGTTCCGTACGGCTTTTTTAGCGCACGCTAAATTCTATTGTTCTCGATGGTAGATGTATAATAATAATCTTTATCCCCTCTCTGCATTCTCGAAATATTACCGGTAAATTCCTTTCAAAGATATTAATAAAGTAAAGGAATGCTAAAGTACACAAATGGTGTCATAAAAGAATATTCATTCTAAAAAAACATTGTGAATTTATTGGTTGCTACCACAATGATTCACAATAGAATACAAGCCGACATTATCCAGGGGTTCCTGTGCAAATTCTCAATGTGTTTCAATTATTCCATTCGAGATCGACCCAGCTGATATTGTTCTGCTATGAAATGGGGATACGCCGAGTTTACACATGCCATAGTTTACGAATAACTAAAACCGGCGCCAAATAATATTTCCAGTTCTGTAACCACGGGAAATTTTTGTAACATTTCTGTCTTATTACAAGTTAGAACTCCGAAAAACAAACAAAAATTCTCCTCTCTTCAACCTGCTAAGTAGAGGACGCGTCCTCTGAAAGAAGCTGGTAGAGCTGAGCTTGAAGGAAGCTCCTGTGTGACCTGTGTAACCTTACGTTGTGAGCAGAACAGATGGGTTACCAGGTCATGCAAAGTCCATCGTCCGCTCTCACGGGTCCGTTACGGGGAGCATCCAGCCGCTCGGACAAGAGACCTTGGCAAGGTAAGATAGGTCTAGTAAGGAAGAGAAATTTTGTAGCAAATATTGTAATTGACAGTCACTCAGTGTGCGTGCCGCAGCCTAGACAATTGCATGATATCGATCGGTTTTGACATCTCTTCAGTCTTCTTCAGTCTGGTCCCTATGAGTTTTCAAATTAATTTCATTAAAACCTTTAACCTTAGAATGGACATATCGATGGTCAGCGGAGCAAATTGTTTTGCAAGCAGAGTTTGTGATAAGCCTATGTCCGTCACTAAGGCTGCACTCACAAATACTGGTGAGGGGTCCGCACGAAATTCAGAAAATTCTTGGTGTAGTAGAGGGGGGCTTGAAAGTTTTGCTCTTGGTATGAGGGGGACCTTAAAAGTTTTTGGCACCTTATATTATTTGCATTTTCAGATCACGTTTTTGGTAGGTAATTCAATGAAAAAAAACCCAACATTTTTATGCCATCCAATTCTAATGTAAGTAATAGGTAAACAAAATCTACAACCACATTGTCGCATTTCATGACTTCTTATACTTAAAAAAAAAACCTAAAATGTATGAATGCCATTGAATTTTCATAAAAACAATAACAAGTTAGCCTTGTAACGGGGCCGAAGCTGCAACTGGTGATACTTTTTTTTTCAATATTTCTATGCAATTTATCAAATACAGTTTTTTGCTCTCTCCCTGCAGCATGTAGAAAAAGACGTTATTCAGTCTGTCAACAAAGCCTGTATATTTAAACACTATTGGTGATTGAATTGCAGACCCTATACTGAAAGTCATTTATTGATGATAAAAATGCACAGTAGACATACACTAGCTGTGTTGGCAAGCTGAATATACTGGACAGTTTAACATGCTGTAGGGAGTAGACCAAAAACGCAGTTGTATAAACTGATAAAAAATATCGTCAAAATTATCAAGATTATTTGGCTACTACCCAGCTACCGCCTACGGACAATGTCACTGTCACTACATACCAGAAGTAACAGTGACGGAAATAGCTCTAAACTCTGATGTAGTTGAGAGGAGTTTGGGTCAGATGATGCTCATGACAGTGTAACATACTTGTACACAAGATCAGACCGAAGAGCAACACATGGAAGACCAGCTTACTTGACATTTATCAATACCCGATGGCTAAAAGGGACAATGGATATATCACTGTTTACAAAAATGTTGACTATGGTACACAAAAAGAGTGCATCTTCCTGAATCAATACATTGTCCGTAGAGTGTAACAAAGATGTGAATGATCTATATGTATGTTGAACTTTGTTTTTTTTTCAATATTGTATCATGTATTAACATCATTTTTCTAGTTAATTTTTAAAACAATCATGTTGAAGTGCTTTTCAAGTGATTCACACAGCCTGAGTGTCAATATGCAGAAGTATTTTGGTATTTTGACATTTTGATATATATGAAAAGAAAGTAACAGCAGTGTGCATAACACATATGTAGATTATGATGATAGACCAAATACTGCAAAATATTACGACGTAAAAATAATATTGTTTGTTTAAGAGTGTACGGTTAGAGTTGTAGCCATGCTTGTTAAACCTTTTGCACAAGGAACTTTTGGATTCTTGTATATTAGAATAATCAAATATTAAGGGAAAATGATTGAGTCACAATGCTTGATTTTCTGCATACGTACGTTGAAAAGCCAATGTTTTTCACGAAATTCAAGTATTATCAATATATAAAACAATTAATTCCAAGTTCATGCAGTGAATAAAATGTTTACATTCTCATCGTTCAATAACACAAAGGTAAAAGTTTGAACGGTAGAGATTCTACTTTACATGACAAAATATGTGATTGAATGGATTTTTTTTCTCACCAACTTTGTCAATATTTCACCCCAATTTAAGAGATTCAAAGTCTTATTTGTACAATATTTCAAAACTTCCAGTATTGTCAATTTGGTACAATTTTCAAAAGTAGCATTCAGGTCATATATGTCTTGGACTTTTTTATGACATTTCCTTCGGTAGATCACCGTACTCAGCTTTTCACTATTTGACTGCGTGTAGCCAGGAATTCACTATTTGCATACTCTCTCATGATGGTCGTAATTTAGTGCTCTTCAGCGAGTTCAATTAACCCAAACATATTTGGATGAACTTGATAAATCTAAAAGTCCACTGATGCATTTGATAAATAACCCATTTAGGAATACGGTTTTACAAACTCTGACAACACTTCTATAACCACTACAGAATATTTATCCGTGCGTCAAAGAAGGCAGCGTCTGACATCTGTGAGCAGGACTGCGCAATATATATTTTTTATTCTTTTTTATGCGTACATCCCTTTAAATATTCAGCTATATATTTTGGGGATAGAGGCTTGAATCATTTTGACCATATAGATCGGGAAATTTGAAATTTTATTGAAGGCATTGATGGCGGGATATGAATAAAAGTAAGATTTAAATCGCGATTTCTCCAGCATGCACGCAGTGTTGGCGAATTGGATAATTGGATGGTGTAGTTATGCCGATTTAATCTACAAATGTAATCTCATCTACTTTTCTTTTTACATTACACACTTGGTTTTATGAGTAATTTGTAACATTGCAACATTCAGCAATACAGCACCAAGCACCTTTGAGCATTCGAAAAATATGAAAATCCAATTATCCCAAATTAGTTCCAATCGTGGTTTTTTTTGTTAGCTAGCACAGAGCGAAATTTCTCCTTCGGTGATTATTTTAGCAGACACTATTCATTGCTACTAATTACATTCCTATCATCCACGATGAAAGTAATTTACTGGTAATGTTTTGAGAAGGCTAAGACAGGATAATAATTAGTACCATACTGATGAATCCATCACATTTCTCACTCTTATGTTCCGGGCAACAAAAACGGTGCGTGTAGCAGGCCAACACTACACGCATAAGTGAGGGACACGGATGGTATAACTCAGGCCGCTGCTGACGCTTGCAATACAACTTCCATCATTGTGAGCGTATGCCTTCTTGTTAAGGTTCGGTGACTTTAAACATATTCGAAAAACATGGAATTCAGCAGTATTTTCAAACTTTCCATGCATACTCGACGCGAAGAAAGAATGACTAACTTGAAGACGGACGACACAATATGGCCAGCAAGGCAATGGTATGATGCGGTATTATTGTACATTGCGTACTGCAGTGCGCATTGTTAAACACAACATTCAGTTATTCCTGTCCCAATTACTGCCTGCTCCTTTACTTAATACTTAGATATTATAAAGCACACCGAGCGATGGTATACCACGAGATTTTGACCAGTTCACGACATATATGCATGCACAAGCGATAGGGAGTGCATATATGGAGTGAACTGGACAAAATCGATTTGCACCATCAATATACTGGTATGATATAATCCCCATTATATCATACCAGTATATTGATGGCGGATATACAGCGATCTGATTGGTCGAGACGCGAAACGAACCGTGGTATATTGGCGATATGCCACGGCTGGCACACGCGCGAGCTCTCAGCTTGAGCAAAAATCCGTTTTTGACGTTCCATGCCAGAATTTCAATACACTGTTATGATATAACAGTAATAAATCACATCCAGCGACGGTATACCACGATATTTTGATCAGTTCACGACATATATGCAAGAGCGATAGCGAGTGCATATATGAAGTGAACTGGTCAAAATCTCGTGGTATACCGTCGATGGTTGTGCTTTATTGTTTAAATATATTTCGTCGTTCGGTGAACGCAAATACGAGTGACGTAATGACCGTGTCACCATAAGTCGAAGACGAGTGGTGACACGGTCTTTACGTCACCCTTATTTTCCGTGCCGAACTACGAAAATAAGCATATTTGGAAATAATGTACTTATAACACGCACAATTCAAGAATTTATCATTTTTTGCAAAATAAAACGAGTTTCTCACAAAAATTCCGCATTTAAACTTTCGAACCACTTTTACAATAAAATCAATATGCGGGGGCGAGTTGTAAATCATTTGTTGCCGTCGGTCGCGTGAGCATGGAACACGGCGCTTACATCTCTGTATGGAGCAAATGCCAGATGACCTCACACAACACGTACATTCCGCTAAGTTTTACACGATTTCAAATACAGCATAGGGCTAGAGATTTAACTGGGACAAAGTTACGCTATTGTTAAGAACAAAAATCGACTGAAACTCAACACCGCGAACATTGTGTAACGTCGCGCCCGACAGTACACAATGCATACGGAATCCACTGAAATGCGACCAACTTCTACTTCGTTGTTTCGTAAAGTTTATCACGTAATTTCCTTCGGAATCTACGAGCGTTACTCTCTTGTGTTCTTCGTCGTTCAGATTATTGTTGTCATAGTCTTTAAAAATATTGATTTAATTACACGCCTTTATGCGTTGAAAGTTCAGGCGGCGTTGGGGTCTGTACGGATTTGAACCCCTGTATCGGTAACAAAACTAACACAAAATGACTCAAAATTATACTAATTTTTACAAATTTCACGTCAGAAGAATTTTAATCGCAGGAGAAATACGAGCAGCCATTTTGTTTGTTCACATCATTGACGAGCACATCGAAGATCCGATGCAAAAAGGTTCCGATGCACCAAATTTGATGACACAGACGCGGGTTGTCGTGACATAGAACGACCAAAGCATAAATCCTGGTATTTTCTGTTCAGAGACGACAAACGTGGATTGTGCGCGTGATAATGTATAATAATACCATATATTGTATAGAAAAAGATATAATGATTATGTAAATCTTTCCCCTATTGTCTGATAGAGGCCAGGTCGGGCCAATGTACAATGTCACAGATTTACCTTCATGATGTACATTGCTACCAATCAACACAGTAAACAAAATACATTTCTTGGCCACTCTAAGAAAATAAAACAAAATCATAAAATATTTAACAGAGAAGACTTACCATGTAATTCCTTGACTCTTATCTACCATGCACTTTGCAAATAATATCATTTTAACAATGTAATTTGCAGCAAAATAATGAAGACAACCTAATTTGACTACAGTGTACATCTGATCTGTATTTTGTATGAAAAGATTTTATTTCTAATAACTAGGGGATTCACCCTGACTAGCTCTGAGCCGTTCACCCACTTCCGTCAAAAATTTTATAGACTAAGTCCAACTGGACCTTACAGACATATCTTGAAGAAACACATACACCGTACTTATGCAACTAATTACAGTCTCCGTCTATAATTAAATGGATCCACTAACATGGTCCAAAATCTCAACATGCACATTAAGCCCACAAATGTCATGCTACACAAAATCTTAAACTCTAGAAATTCTGCGGGATTTGTTTGTCCGGGAGCTATTCCATGGAAGAACAAACGAGGGACCGAATTAATGTCAGCATTCCACTTCGAGAATTGAAAACAGAAATACTGCAAAGAAACCAATGCCAATAATTTATACTGTCTATATTTCACCAATTTCTTGGTCTTTTGAAAGATCATAAACTTGGGGGGGGACCTCAATATGCATGACATCACTCAAATCTAGAACAACATGATATTCCCGAATCTCAGAAAATTTTTTGATCTATACTTGCCCCTGTCAGATAATCTTTCTTGCCTCTTATAACTACTGAATCCAATATATAAATATTTTTCGTGCATGCATTGTTTTAGAGCCGTTTCTAAAAAGGGACTTACTATCTACTACTCTGTGTACGTCAGCTCAACGTTTACAGGGTGCGGTGATCAGAGTTGGTAACAGTGACGTCATTGCTGACAACCAACATTGCGGACAAACCATAACAGCGGATGAGATCAGCTCCAATGAGATGATAGATGTTGAATGCTGTCAGGAAGGTCGTTTTGTCTCCGTGCAACTAGAAAACATTACTGGCATTCTCACCCTCTGTGAAGTGGAAGTGTTTGGCGAAGGTATAAGGGAAATATTTTATGATCATCTATGCAAGCTATGAAGTAAAATAATGTCAGTTATTTCAATTAAGGATTTGGTCTTTTCAAACAGTAATAAGGAGTGAAAACATTTTGGATTCGGTCAAGATTCTAATGTTCTTCTCGGAGATACCTGTGGTTCCGAAGGTAGTGGACATTGTGTTATCTGCTGTTAAATCGGTACGAATTGTATTACGCATATACTAAAGCTCAGTGTTAAAAAACAAACAAACAAGCAAACATTACTATGTGCTCTAGATTACATAAATGTACCATATGCGGCTAAAAGGTGGTATGCGCCTCGAAAGTAAGACTGAAACTTTTTCAAAAACTTTCCTAAAATTAACTATGAACCATTCTCTTGCCAAAGCAAGAAGTTTGCAAAGTTTGGTATCAGAGTAATACAATAATCTAATATTTACCAATGTTTGAAATTCAAAATGGCAGCAATCTCTGTGTTAACTGTATTAGAAAATAAAGTTTCGATTTCTGAAGACTAAAACGTTTGAAATCTTTTTTACTTCAAGAGCTTTTAAATGACCCCCAAACAAGAGGTAGATGATAGTCCCAATATCTGTCCCCGGGCGCATTCTTAAATCGACTTGATGCCACTGTTTATTCAGCACCGACTGTCTGAGAGCCATTCACCAATAGCAGCACTGAGTCTGTTTTGCAGGGACTGAAACTAACAAGTATCTAAAGGGTCAGTGGTTGTAATGTATGATTTTTTAAGTATATTAATATTTAATGTCAACTACACTTTCTTTTTTAAGTCGCCAAAAGCATGTTTAGGTACACAGTAATTAGATTTTCAACTCAGCCGGTAAATGTGTGAACTGTATTGTCATTTTGAATTGAATGTAAACAACAACAGTGTATTTTACGCGACCGTATTGATGCTTTGTTGACAAGCCAAATTGTAGGTATGTAAACTTGCTATGGGGATTAATAGAATCTCACACCCCCAAGGACCTGGGATCAGATTTCTCACACGAGTTGGGGATATTTTGTCTCGGCGAGTGTGAGACAAAATATCCCCAACGAGTGTGAGAAATCTGATCCCAGGTCCTTGGTGTGTGAGATTCTTTTTCTCACATGACCACAAAATGCGTTAAATTCATATTGGACACGTACAATATTATCAAAACTCGTGACAACTCTGTCGTCTGCCACTGTACTTTGACCTGCTTACTTTGTAGTTCTGGTCCGTCTGTTACTCGTCGTGCCATTGGATAACATTTTGCGCGTGGAACAAAACAGACTGTTTATCATCCAATCAGAGCTCGTGTAATATTTACTGCAGAGTCTGGGACGGTTTCTGAGAGTGTGGGATCGATTTATCCCACACTGTCGATCCCGCACTCCCAGCGGCCAGGAATGTGAGAATAGAACAAAAACATGTTATTGGTATCAAAAAAAAAGTGAAAAAAAAATCATCGAAAGTTACAGTTACTGATCCTTTAATTGAAAAGTCAGCTTTATCTATTGAATGTGTCTGTTACGTTCATAACCCTATTTTGATACTCAAAGTTAATGGCTAGGGGGCAATGATGGTCACACCATGAACTGGTAGGTATGGGCAAAGGCGAGAGAATACTTATCAACCAACAAACAAGAGAACATCTCCATTTTAATTAGCGTATGTATTGTATGCGAGATATACAGAACCAAAGAATAATGTATATAAATGTTTGTTCTGAGATTCGTAGACTTAAGCTGTGTCTATATTTACCGATGGCAAGGTCGACAACTCACTTAGAAATCACATGATACCATTTTGTTCCTACAATCCTGAAAGTTGCTGTGGTTCATATCAGTATAGATACATTGTGTACATTAGAGCACTGACATGCGCGTACTTGTCGTCTACTGCTCGTTTGGTGGTGAAAAAAAATCATGTTAAAATCGGTTATTAATTATTTAAAACAAGATTTAAGTTGTAGAATTTTAAATTAATCCCAATTTATCCATAAGGTAATATTTTGCAAATAACAGTAGATATGTTTTATTATATCATACCAGTATATTGATGGCGCAAATACAGCAATCTGATTGGTCGAGACGCGAAAAGAACCGTGGTTTATTGGCGATATATGACGGGTGGCACACGCGCAAGCTCTCAGCTTGAGCAAAAATCCGTTTTTGACGTTCCACGCCAGAAATTCAATATACTGTTATGATATAATAGCAATAAATCACACCAAGCGACGGTATACCACGAGATTTTGACCAGTTCACTTCATATATGCACTCGCTATCGCTCGTGCATATATGTCGTGAAGTGGTCAAAATTCTCGTGGTATACCGTCGCTGGGTGTGCTTTATTGCTTAATTATAACACACGTTCATGGGCCCAAATATCTCGAGTATCATGTCATAAATGTGAATAGAGCGATCTCATCGGTCGAGACAGAAGTATTTTCAATATTATTTAAATTGTCACAAAACAGACTGAGCTCCAAGTTAGATAAAAAAATCCCTTGTGTATTATGTTTCATGCCAGAATTTAAGCACACAATTACAGTGTTGAATGATCATTTATTCTGTATATATAAGGCCAACGGCTTAAATACTGAACGAAATACAATTGTGCATTTTACCATTTTGGTATTCGAGGAGGAATTCTCCCTTTTTTGAAAAGCACAAAATATATATTTACTCAGCTGGTTCAGTAAATAAAGTTTTTTGTTGACATAAGTTGATAAAACTGATATTCTACAGGGGTCAAAGAAATAACTAGGAATGAATTTAGCTCGCAGTTCTGTATGAACAGGACAGATAAGGCACATTTGGTATTCGTCCGCGACTTGCCCACAATTACATAATAAGCATTTTCTTTCAGTTCTTGGGGGTTTTATCCTTTTCCATCTACATTGTTCAATGCGCAATACATGAGTGGATAGTCTAAAGCGAGTCAAAGCACTCCCGTAGATCTTCTTCTTCTTTTTCTAAGCTTGGGCGAGATTTAAAACAACAATATGTATTTAGCTTCCTAACAGATTGTAGGTCGGACATGATATTTTGCATCTGTACATTTTGACAACACTCTTGAAATGTTTATAAAAAGACATTTACATTTGAAACACCTTGTAGCAACCATACTTCTGCAAAGACAAGGTTAAATTACATAATGCTTAACTTGCAGTGCCCAACAATGAATATTCTTTTCTGCCCTTTCGTATTGTAGTTTGTAGCAAACTGTCAAAATACTGCCATTTCGGCCAGTTTCAGCTTTTACTGCGCTATTTGGGGTACTTCGTTTGCAACATAAGATATGACGCAAAAAGTTATTTTCGACACGCTCAACATCTTCAGTATTATAAAATCCCCATGTTTGAGCAGCATAATTTCAAATCGGCAATATTTTAGTTAATTTTAAGCGCATACTCAAGGGATATATCTCCTATATGTGGAAGCTGGCGTTTCATCGCAAGCACAGCTTACTCCCTTGGTTAGCCAGTGTTTTCTGTGCAAGATACCATTCATCACTGCTTGAAATAATTAAACCCAGGTATCTGTAGAAGGACACAGTTTCAATTTTTTTACCATCAAAATAAACATATGATTTTTAAGTGTCCAATGGGCCTAATTTTTGATTTTGGATTTACTATGATTTACTTTCAATTGCCATTTTCACAGTATTCAGATAGGTTATTTAACAATCTCTGTAATCCTATCATTGAACAGCTCATCAAAGCCAGATCATCAGCAAAAAGGAGTAAAATTAAATTTATCCCCGAGATATTAACACCGGATACATACTCCGTTTTTAATTAAGTTTTAATGTCATCTACATACAAACAGAACAAAAGGGGAAATTACGGATCCTTGTTCTGGACCACACTTACAATAGAAACAATTATTTACACCGTGTGTCGAACGGGCACATGCTTTGACGTTTGTATTTGTGTTTGAAAATTCAATTTTTTTCCCCAAATTCCATTAAAAGCAAAACCAGTAACTATGCAAATACTCTCCTAAGTGTATTTATCCCTTGCAAATGTCCTGAATTTTGTCCCGGCAGCTCCTCCTCAGGTGACGAGTCGCCTGGCCAAAATGCTATCTATCAAATAACACTCTCTACTCATGTCTTTTGGAAGAAAAACGGGCCGCCCAATGGGTGACCTTTTAATTATAAACCGTAACTACCAAGTTATTCATCAAATTGTTGACCCATAATATGCAGCACAAAATGTGTGCCTTACAATACTCAGTCTGCTAATAACTGTAAATTACAATAATTGTGCCACCTATTGGTGGTCTTTTAACAATACAACAAATAAATGAAC
>LD358331.1:0-10762 GCA_001465055.1 Ptychodera flava | reverse complement strand
CGACAAAGAATCGGCAGAAGAAGAAGAAAAAGAGGAAGAAGAGGAAGTAGTAGAACTTGAGCAATAACAATAGGGTCCCAGCCGGTCGGCTTGGGCCCCTAACAACCATGCGACGGAACTTTGCAATAAAGTTTCAATATCTCAACTGATATACTTGAATGACAAGCACAGGAAATGATGGCTAATGAAAACGCATTTTCACGATCATAATGTATCAATCACGGACAATATGTCTCTTTCCTACAGAAAGCCCATGGTCTATTTTAGCACTGCTACAGTATGACTAGTCTCGACGTGCTGATTAATTCCAGTCACCGCGTGCGTTCTAAAAACCTGTGCATCATGGCATTTTGGGGGTTACATACTGATAAGTACAGCTTTCCTTGATATCCCTGTTTGCATGACCAAAAATGCTAAACAGAAAACGGAACTATTTTGCCGCCAGTGATAAAAGACAATACCTGTTACATCAATATTGCCAAGTCAGCATTGTTAAGAATAAAAAAGGGAGAAAAGAAAGCCGCGTCACCGCATCACTTTTGCTGAATGTAAAGGATCAGAAACCTTTTGAGGGGATGGGGGCTAATACCTGTTTCCTTTGGGTATTAATTGTGTATGTATTCACATCAAATGACTAGAAAATTCACTTCATGGGCAGAATCTTAAAAATTGCTTTTCCTTGTCAGCAATAAACCCTAAACTAAAATATACGTGGGCTACCAGCCTACCAACTACAGAAAATGGTAGCCCAATGGGACTACAAGAGAATAATTTCGAGCCCTGAAATGTCCTTGTACCAAATTAAACAGATTAAATAGCAAAAACGGCCAGATTTTTTGTGTCTAGCTAAAAAAGTGGTAGAATTTGGTTTAAGCTATGACTGCAATTTTCAATGTAAACTTTGGGGTATGGGGTAAGCTTCGGTAATATATATCATGAAAACTATGCAAGATATTGCATTTTACAATTTGTCATTTTGACGATTCGTAAAATATCTTTCCAATGATACCTAACAAATGAGGTTATATTCAATAACAAGCTTAGCAGATGACTTATAGGAAGACAGATCTGCAACACTGTGATTTGCGGTACCCTTCAAAATATGACTGTTACAGCTGTAGAGTCCCAATATTTTTTCTGTTAAAAGCCTATTTCATATTTTTGACATGTCCATGTACCAAATTAAACAGATTTAATAGCAAAAACGGCCAGATTTATGTGTCTAGCTAAAAAAATTGTAGAATTTGGTTTTAGCTATGACTGCAGTTTTCAATGTAAACTTTTGGATGTGGGTAAGCTTTGGTTACACCAGAGCAAGAGTTATCTCTACATTCAAACGCTTTTTAGTGGCAGGTATCGCAAGCTGGTAGATAAATACAATATCTCTATTCGACAAATGATCACTGATGGCATCGGTGACATTGGGCCTTAGTTAGTGACCACTACCTATCTGACTTATAGATTGATATATGGCGGGTGCCACATGTGGGGCAGGATGCGTTTACTATTTTCGAAACACCTGAAATCACTTCTTGGTCTTCTGGCCAGATGTCCATATATTTTTCTTTCATGAATATGACTTTGTTTGTATGCCGTCTATTTACTTCTGTTCTGTGCTGTTTTGTGTCTACGTTTACAACTATTGTCTTACGAATTCTGACCTACTGTCATTGGATTATGGATTGGTATGATTGCGATTATTTTGGTCAAATATCATGAAAGCTAAACAAGATATTGCATTATTGGATGTGTGCCAATATGACGCTTACGAGGAAAATCTGAATAAGTTTTAAATTACACATTAGAATAAGTCCATTGTACATTGGTACATTGGTACGTTTATGAAAAAATTAGTACAGGACACGTGTCCGAAATGTTTTTCAATTTTAGGTCAGTTAAGTTAGAGTAGTGGTGGAGGGTCTGAGACCTAACTTAAGCAATTATGTTAGATTTATATAATGAACTTTTAATGTAACCCACGAAGCATGGAAAATATTCGTTCGGTGGTCGCAGCAAAGCAATTTCACTGCAGAGAGAGAAGTAGAGAGAGAGAGAGAGAGAGAGAGAGAGAGAGAGAGAGAGGGGGAGGGGGAGAGGAGAGAGATATTTAATTTATATTGGAAATCTTTTTCATAGTTGTGAGTTTTGATGGAAGAAAACTAAAAACAAAATTAAATTGAACAGATTGAACGTGTGTCCATAAAGTTCGCACAAAAGTTAAAAGTCTAGGCCTGCTGGTATCGTTTAAACTGCTTAGTGTCACCTTTCCGACAAGCATTACCCCTGGGCTTAATGGTATCCCCCCCTCTCTCCGTACAGTATGATGCAATAATTCTGCGCTGCACGTATGACAATTAGAAGCCACCCCTATTGACAAAAATAGGGTAAAAAATAAAATATACAACACCTCTTTTTCAGAATTCCCACAGCTTCAATGGACTGTTACTAGATTTCTATATAATACTTACAGCCCCTTAACTTGTAATAATAATAATAATAATAATAATAATAATAATAATAATTAATATAAGTATTACATAGAAATAATAACACGGATAATAATAGGTCCAATTTCCTTGAAAATTTCAGCATAATGGAATTTCGGGTCGAAAAGACCAAATATGATATCGATTTCACTGCCCCATGTTTCCATGGTAAACATTTTTAGGGTTGAAAATTTCAGTTTTTCTAATATCCCAAGAAAAGTTACTTTGATTGATATGAAAATTATCTAGTCGGGGAGTTCGCGTCAGAGAACACAAAAATCAGACTTATTTTAATGTTTTGAGTTGCCGTGGTAAGTATTTTGGGATTGAAAATATTATTTTTTCCATAATTCCTATTAAAGAACTATTGATTGATGTAAAACTATTGATAATAAGGGTTTTTCTTGTTAGCACACCAAAAAAAATTACACTCACTTTAATTTGAGATGTTTCCATGGCAACCATTCAGGAGTAAAAATTACCAGTATTTCAAAGATTCCACCTAAAATCAAGTAACCAACAGAATATGTTATATCAAAGGGATATTTTGGGTTAGAAAGACCAAATATCCAGTGTAAAAATCCAGTAATCAACAGAAATATTATACCAAAGGGTTATTTTGGGTTAGAATGACAAAATATGATATCCATTTTTACTGCCCTGTGTTTCCATAGTAACCTATATGCGTTTTAAAATTTCAATTTTTTTAAAAATTCAATTACTAGTAATCCCAGTTACTATGCAGATACTCTCCTAAGTGTATTTATCACAGCATGAATTCCATGTTCATTTTTGTTTCATATTGCCATGGTAACCAGTTAGGTAACCACGGTTTTTTATTTAAAACCATAGACCCTCGAGAGGGTCTTTGTTAAAACATAATTCACTGTTTTTTATATTTTTTATGGATTTCTAAGTAACAACTTTTCACATTCGTTCTATAATGATAATAATATTTGTAGTTTCTTTGCCGCCATTCTAGGATGAATAATAAAGATAATGTATATTAAGGTCATTCTAGTCAAAATTATGTTTTCCGTTAATTTTAGTGTGTTAGAAGTAATTTTATATAGACCAGAAATACTTTTTCAAGCATTTTTAATTTTGTTTCATGCAGTCATCCCAAATAAGTGTTATATAATATAATACTAACTTATTATGCATTCATCGAATTAAGTTTATGCCTTTAAAATAATTTTATGTGCTAAAATTAATTCTACTAGTATCTCAAATTAATTTTATGAACCCAATTCCCCTTATCATCCAATATGACAGAACCCCATGGCGAGAGAGTGCAAGCGCGCCGTACCAGCGGTATTTGCACGAGTGTTTGCGGGGGATCCGGCGGTCGTGCTTTCACGAGCGCAGCGAGTGAAAGGACAGCCGGATTCAACGCAAACACGAGTGCAAATACCCCAGGTACGGCAAGTTTGCTCGCTCGCCACGGGGTTCTGTTATTATTACATATGTTTCCCCCTGTTTATTTTATCGAGAAAACAAAGGAACTAAAAACACAAGCGAACGCATTTTAAATAGTTTACGCGACACACACTGAAAGACAAGGATCACGCGCTGTTCTATTCATTTGCATGCAGGTATGGAATTAAGCAATAACCCACGCCGCAGGAGGGTATACACGAGATTTTGGTACAATGCGCGACATATAGCACGTGCCGATAGGCGAGTGCTATATGGAGCGAATTGTACCAAAATCGAGTGTATACCCGACTGCGAAGGGGGTTATTGCTATTATATTATATCAACTTGCTTGCCTTTGTTGTCTTACTTGGGTATTTTCATCATTTCAAGCCCCAAATGCAGAAAACGGACGTCTGAGAGATCGAACGTCGGAAATTCTGCGCCCGAGACCGAGCATTTTCATAAGTTGGGATTACTTACAGACACACGATAAATACGCATTACGTTCATATCGACATTGCATTTTATTCGCATGCAACACGAACACTATACTTGTCAAAAAATACCTGCTGAAGTCACACAGAAATGTGTCAAGAGTTCAACTCAAAAGAAAAAAGTAACATTTTTTTCTTAAATTTACATAAGAACAATAGTCCTGGCTTTTTTGGCATACTAAAAATAGATTTGTCTCATTCTGTACTGTAAAAAAACGGTATACGTCGACCGCGGCCGAAGCAACATTCAGAGGTGGCTCAGTGAAGTTATATGACCTATTTTTGACGGATAATTTGGACGATAATTGTACCAGAAAGCAAGAAGTTTTGAAATAATCCAGACTTGCGATGACTGCAACTGTGATGAACAGTTGTGCAGAGTGTGTTGCCCGATGCAGGGAGAGCTAGACGCTGACACTGCTCGTTGCATTTGATGTCAAATTTAGTCGCAGTCGCCACGAGTCATCCCATTGTTATGTGGACTTCTTGGTGTACATCGTCAGGATATCCCGGTCTGTTACAGCCCAAACTTTGGTAAAGAATATATGACATACTGTTACTGTGAGGAAGTGTCAATTTATTTGTATATGAACGAATACTATCTTCATTTTAAAGAGCGGTAGGATATATCGCGTCTCGACTCCCGCAATATCAAGCAAAGTGCACGGTGTGCTGTCGCCCTAATATTTGTTGCGTGCATCACACCCGAAATGTGCTGCTTCAGATATGTCTGTCATCGATCATCAATCTCAACTTATTTACACAAAGAGGTGAGTTATAGACCCATACTTTGTCTGTGTATCAAAATTCGGTCTTCGGTCTTCGAAAAAAAGTGGACTATTTCGGTTTTTGTCGAGGGTCAATGGTTTAGATAGGTACGTTCAAATGCACCGACCGGGCAATTTTCGAAAATGCTGGTTTAGGGGCCCGTTTTACCACCGCTATCAGTGCTAAAACAGTATTTTAGCATCGGTAGAATGAGCTCTCGTCCAATCAGAATGGCGCATGGTAGCATGATATAATATAATAATGTTTTTGGTATTTGCACTGTAGTGCAAATACCGGCAGTACACGCGCGCTTCGATGCAAGTAAACTGTGATACATATGTAATAATATGACAGAACTCCATGACCTTGCCTTGACGTTTGTGTGGTACGGAAGTTATTTTCACTCGTGATGCGGTGTATCCTTGCTGTATTTACACTCGCTTCGCTCGTGAAAATACGGCCGCAGGATACACCGCACCACTCGTGAAAATAACTTCCGTACCACACAAATGTCAGGGCAAGGTCATGGAGTTCTGTTATTATTACATATGTTCCCAAATTACACTCGTTGGTAACTTCGTCGAACGTCTTGGGTCGGCGGATGGACATTACTTAACCTATAGAGTTATTCGCCCCTCAGCTGGTACACTTAAACAACGTCACTCACACTCACATGACACTACAAAATGTTTTCAAGTGAAACCGTTCGTATTTTATATCATTATAATCGAAATTCATGTACACTGGAACAAGAACAATGAGTAAAACTTCAAAACGAGAAAGTCTAATTATGTTATCGGTTGAATCAGTTGAGTCAGAATCGGAGTAGATCACTGAAGGTCGGCGACGTTTGGAGGCGATGCAACGACGCATGATATACAGGCGAAGACTGTTGAGATAGGGAATTATTTCCGGTGATGTTGAAGGTAAAGTTGAACGATCCACCACTGATTTGTGCATTTGAGAACATTCCTGGTAGTTGGGGAAACTGATGGAGGGCATTTTGATGCATTGACGACAAGGGACCTCGAATAGCATACGAAGGACCGGCCATCGGTCGCGGTGGTGTTGGTTCGGCCGGCATCAGGCTTGTACTTCCGGTCGCAGTCGATTGTGGATCAAATGCAGGTTGTATACCGGCGAGTATTATATGTTGCTCATCTGACGCTGCTGGTCTGCCCTGGTCATAGAATAGCGGTTGAGTAACGCTGGATTTTTGTGCCCGCTTAGTTAGTTGTGAAGCCACAGTTGGTGGAACGCCGGCATCGAGCAGTCGTTGTACGCAGGCTTTACCGTACGAACGCTGTCAGTGAGTCCCGTCGCTCAGAAAAAAACGGGCTAGCAATTGATCTAACTCAGGTGGTGGAATGTTCAGAACTTCGCAAGTTTCTTCTGTCATGGTGTGAAGCCATTCCTTGAAAAGTGCCACTTCGCGTCTTGTTTTCATTTCCGTGTTTTGGTTATTTTGCGGTGCAACTTTCGACATGTCAGATGTGTTGACACGGGCACATCTCCCTGTGCAGTCCCAGACGGCACTGCCAACGACGCTACCGTCGCGTTATCCTTGGAAAATACTTGTTTCTCAAGTGTGACAAGGTGTTTCCATCGTGTCTCCGTAATAAAATTCACTTTCGAAATGATCGACATATTCGCAATTTTGCCAGTCGTAATGCCGGTCCTCCATCGAGCGGGTCTCAATATACAGTAGACGACAATTTGTACCAAAGTATAAAGTAGTCCGCCAAATTTGATACTCATTTGCATAATTTAGCGTGAAAATACCGAAAAATTATTGAATGGGCACGTGACTAATTTGCATAGTTATTTGATGGCTTGTGACATTCTCCCTCAATCTGTAAGTACGTTTTTAGCTGTTTGACAAGGAGTTTATTGTTAACATTTTGTATTATTATGATAAAATTAATAAAGTGTAGGAAGCAACTGTGTGGTCAATATGATATGCAATTTATCCTGCCAAAAACCGAATTTTGAAAAGGAACTATTTTTCTCATATGCACATTACTGAGATTCAATACCAACTTTATGTGGTGGGGCACAATAGAATAATCTGCAGTACATATGTAATAATGTACCATTATTTATCGCAAGCAGTAACAGTAGCGCACAGTTTTTTTTAATTCAAAACATAATTCACTTGTACTTATTTATTTTATGGATTTATAATTAACGACGTCTTAATTTTTATTTTATAATAATTCATTTTGATGTCTATGCCACATTCCAGGAAGAATAATGAAGACAAAGTATTTCTGATTGTTTGACTAAAGTATAATAATGACCATGTAGTGGTGCATTATTTTTTGTGTGACCTGGCGTGACCCCACAAACTCTATTATTAGCTAGATCTCCCCTTTCCATAGTAGCAACGGCTAAATTTGAACATGGTGCCTGTATACTTTTAAACATTTTTTTAACCCAGCAGGCCAAGACAAGGGGGAAATATTACAAGTTAAAGGCGCCCTCCTCAATTCCAGGTTCTCGCATTAGCAAATGTGTCAACAGCCCATTAACACTTTGTCATCCTTTTGTTTTCCATTGAATATTTTATCAGGTACATAATATTTATATAAGATAAATCTGATAATTGAGTGGGGGCTTTAAATGTTTCATGTTTAATACTGCCCAGGGCTCGAAATTAACTTTTTTCCCTGGTAGTCCACTTGGGCTACCATTTGCTGAAGTTGGTAGCCCGGTGACAGTGGCTTGTAGCCCATGCATATTTTAGATTAGATCAGGGGTATTTTTTTTCATTAACCAGGCAAGAAAATGCTATTTATATTTTACAAGATTCTGCCCATGAAGTGAATTTTCTAGTCTTTTGATGTGTATACTTGCACACCTTTGATACTCAAGGAAACAGGTATAATGGACGACAGAGGGCCTCAAAAGTTTTGTGACCTATTAACAACCCGTTTCACTCTCAGAGTTGTATACAAATTTTAAAAGTCGCCATGACAACCTGACAACAACATGGCCTTTTCAGCTCTAAGACATACTGTAGCTGGGCTAAAAATAGGCCATGGCCCTTCTGCCGAGAGGAGGCATAATTTCTGTGTCATTGTGATTGATACATTATTATCAAAATGCAAACGAGAATGCGTTTTTATTGGCCATCGTTTCCTGTGCCTGTCATTCAAGTACGTCAGTACAGATATTGAAACTTTGTTGCAGAGTTCCACCGCACGGCGCGGCCGGTCGTCTTCGTAATTTCTGGGTTTGACTCAGTCAGTGCATACACTGCATTTATCTACCTCGTCCCAAAGTGACGAACGGATCTTTCAACCTTTCAGCTTGGTGAAAAGAGCATTTTATTGATTCGCCAAAGGCCTGTGGATTCGCTTATTTTTGCACAAGTGCTAAATGGACATAGGAAAAAGTTCGACTCACCCTAGCCCTTTCGATTGTTGAATACAACCACGGTCCATGATGAGAGTTCTCGGATCAAAAACTGTAGCCGTGCTCGAATACAAATGTCTTCTCATTAAATTGTCATTCTTGATATACAAGAGTTAGCATTCCAAAGTCTGTCACCCTGTTTTTTTTCAAAGTTAGGAGAAGGGCGGCATTTCCATGTGAATGATTGAACGACGTGAAACGCAAAATTCCATCGCATATGTTCCGGCAATATGTACAGTAGAAATACTGTATACGCTGCAGTTCCGTAAGCTTATAAGCTTGGCCCCAGGCGGCATGAACTTTCTGAAAGGATTTCCAAAACGTCCTACTTAGTACCTTAGACACTCACATGTGATATCCTGAAAAGTATTCTCTGCAGTAATTCCAGTTTCTGTCAAAATTCCATCATTTTAAAGGTGAACGACACGATAGCACGAGATTGGAGACGTTCTATACTGTCACGCGCACGCACGTTGACTCAGTTGCGCATGCTCTGGGATTCGCGTCGCGTCTCATAAGGGCGCGCGCCTGTTCGAACAGGGAAGAACGCGAATCGCAGGGTCTCTGCCAGACTACACTGGCAGGACAAAACATGCGAAATGCAGAAAAAATGTTTATTCTGCAATGCCAATATGACGCTTATATGGTAAGTCTGAATAAGTTTTAAACTATACCGGTACATCAGAATCGGAATCCATGGGTGCGTTTGGGTGTGCTGTTCTTGACCCGAGAACAAACCGAACCACTTCGGTTAGCATTCGGGGAAAACCCGAGGATTGTTCTCGGGTCGAGAACGTACTCCTGTGAAAATCTAGGAGCAGACGAGAACAAGATGGCGGTAAAAGACGGAAAGTTCTAAAAGGTAATTTTTCATAAAAAGTTAAAACAAATCGAAATACGTTTTTCTGACTGAGACCGCTCAACACGTTGTAGAGTTCGTGAAGCACTCACGCATGCATGCTCACTATCATACATCGCACATACACACTTTATCGAAGCGAAGAAACGAATTTCATCGCTTTAACTGGGCGAACGATAACCTCGGGGACAATTCTGTCCACCAGCAGTGTTACCAACCCAGGTTAGAAAATACGGATAGTTTTCAATCGGATTCGAACCCACAACATACGGCATCAGTCGCCTAGCTGAGAGGCCACAGACAGACCCACTCGGCTAAATCTCCACTCCCAAAAAGAGTGGTTCAATAGCCGGCTAAGTTGTTACATTGTTCTGACTGAGACCGCTCAACACGTTGTAGAGTTCGTGAAGCACTCACGCACGCATGCTCACTATCATACATCGCACATACACACTTTATCGAAGCGAAGAAACGAATTTCATCGACATACGAAATACGTGTTAGTGCATGTGCTAATGAACACGAATCAATCAGACGTCTTTGAAATTTTATTTTTCCAATTCTCGTCAAGAACCAGTTCAAAAATGACTTCATGTATTGCCTAGCTAGGTCCCATCCGTGGAATATTACCGTACGGCTAGTTCAGTAGTTGTAGCTTGCACGTTGATTTCCCGTTGACAAAATATTTGCTTTTACAAGGCATCGTTTTATCTGCTGTCAACAATGCTCACCTACCGCCGTCTGTCTTCATTCTTGAAGCCGATTGCGTGAATATATTATATTTTTTTTTATATTTTCAAATCCCCTGTGATGATGAAATTGTCAATTTGGATGTTGTGTACAATGACAAAACGTATACAATACGAACTGGTCGGAGGAATGCTGATAAAATTCAAAGTGGTGAGTAAAGTCAACACACTTTCATGATTTTTCAGTTGCTTCTTTATTTCTGTGGCTTCACCTGTTTCCTTGTAAGTTATATTTAGGGAAAATGATTCGCGCGGTGTCTTGTGTTGTGATACACCTTCGTCAGGGTATGTAAATCATTTATATTTATTGAGTTATAGGCTATGATTTAATATTTTAGCAAACCATTTTTTTTTCATCATTAAGATTTTTTTTCATTTTTTTTGTAAAAAAATTAGTAAGAAGAGTTTTCTGCTATATTGGCATAAGTCTGTGGAACTGATCATCACGGCAAAATTTATTTGTCCTAAAAATGTTGGTTTTGTGATATCAAAATTAAATTCAAAATTGAAAAAAAATGTTGTTTTATTGTTGTCACTGTAGGAATAGAGATGTGAATGACCTTAGGAAAT